>BQNB010036625.1:5670-27481 GCA_026074375.1 Tanacetum coccineum | reverse complement strand
TGTGCCCATGTAGATGTTCAACCAGCAACATCCAAATTGTTCCGACATGTATACGTTCGTTGTTTCAGTACTGTCGAAACGGATGAGCGCTACTTAGCCGAACGGGGATGTCAATCCCAAATAGATCTATTCATAACATTCGCGCTCGCTAACTAGCAATTGACAGTTCATGAAAGTGGACAATAGTGGGTTTAGCTACTTAGGCCAACTCGTAATATGTTTAAAAGAGCACTTGCGTCCAAATGTAAAACAATGCATATTTCTTACCCCAAGTGAATGATTGATTATCTAAATCAAATGAGTGAATCGCCTCGGCAATTTAAATGCAACCTAATTAATTATAGGCCGAATGAGTATAAAACATAGGGTTTAATGTTCGAATCCAACAGTAGGTACTTAAATAAAATTAGGGTTTTCAATTAAATAGTTAGTTTGTCATATTGCATAGCTACACCACCACCTAATAGTTTTTATTACTTCTCTAAAAGTTAAAGCAAAAATTAACTCGTACTTTGTTAAATAAAAGGGTGCGTACTTGTGTCCGTAAGAAAATATTATTTTCGTTTATAAATGCATCGTTTGTAAAAATATATGATTTAATAATGATATTTTATTATTAAATTAATCATTTTATAAAAGTTGATATAAAAATATAAGTAATGCGCGCGAGTTTTAAAACTTCATATCTTTATTGTTTCGACTTCGTTTTATATGTTTCTTATGTCCACGTCTTCGTATTAAAGTAATTTATTAAAACATCAAGTTTATAAAGTTTAACCCACTGATGAACAGTAACTTTTACTGTTCATCACAGTTTTAACAAAATTAATTTTTTATAAAATAATTATATAAACTTGTTTACATCATAATACGTTCGTTATATTTTCCGTTCTCGAGATCCCACTTATGTCCTTGGGATAGTATTAAGAAAATTTATCAATTTATTATATTTATAAAATTTTAAACCACTGATGAACAGTAGCATATACTATTCATATCAGTTTATAAAAATATTTTTATAAAGTTAATTATATATATAACTTGTAAACTACGTAACTTATTCGTTATAAACCCGTTTTTCGAGTTCTTTATGTCCGTGGGTTCGTATTAAGGAAAATTATCAAAATATAAGATTTATGAAATTTTTATATCTGATGAACAGTAAAAGTTACTGTTCATCACAGGTTACAAAATTATTTTTATAAAACTAGTTAAATATAACTTGTAAATTCCGTATCTTGTTCGTTATAATTCCGTTTTTCGAGTTCCTTACATGCTCACGATCCTTATAAAGAGTACTATTTTTATAAAATATAAAACATATGATTTATATTTCGAATTTCAAAAATATATATAATGTCATAATTAGGGTTTCTAATTAAACAAGTATTTTAAAGTCATTTATTTAGGAACCTTGCACCATTATTTTTCCAAGTGTTGTACCGTATATTTCACATGTATTTAGTCCTCTAAATGTCCATGTCCTTTGTCCATATGAAATCATCAAATACTTTAAATGACTTGAAAGTAAAACTAGGTGGTGATTAACTAATGCAACAATTAAACGCGTAAAACCCTAAAAATAAATTATGAATTTCTTAATGTCATACAATGACCTAAAATACGAGGTGTTATAAAGCTTCCAAAATCAAAACCCTAATCAAGAAAACCCTAAATATGTTTTCTTGATTAATCCTTGTTAAACCCAAATCCAAGCTTCTTAACACCTTGAGTAACCTTAGATGACCTTAGAATGAACACTTGAATACTTGGAATGTCTTGGATACAAAATTAAAATGAAACCCTAGTTGTTTATATTGAGTCGTGGGTATGAGCTTATGTTTGGGAGAGTTTGACTTGTTTTTCTTGAATTTGAGGAGAGTAGTTGTTAGATATGATAAGCCTTGCTTTATATAACAAATGGGAAAACCTAATACAACTTAAAAGGAAACCATTGACTTAAAATGGTTTAAGGTACATGAGAAAGAGATCTCCTCCTTCCCATGCACCATGGTTGGCCTTAAGAGGGTCTAGGGTACACATGATGTGCCATTGTTTAGAAACTTGAGTCTTGTGTGTACTTGTGTAAGGTTTAACATGTGCAAAATAGGAGTTAGTGGGCATTTGGGATTTATTTCTTATATAAACACTCACATCCGGCCCTAAGATGATATAACATGATAAAATGAATTAATTTTTGTGTATTGAGTATAAATGTGGGTATTGGTTTGAGTGTAGATGGGTAAAGGTGCTTCCGGGTATGCCCGAATATAATTTATTACGAAACGTAAGCGTTTTACGTAACCAACAAAAATAAATTACAAAAAGTTATAAATTATACTCCTAATAATCATATAACACTTGCTTGATGTAAACTTTAGTTTGTTTGATGTCCGTTTATATTGAACGTTGATTTTTAGTTTACGCGATTTAACTATAAGATAATAATTAAAAGCGAACGGGTAAAACTCTAAAAATAAATAATGGAATTAATTAAAGTCTTAAATAACCTGAAAATGAGAAATGTTACAGTCTCCACCCGTTAGAAGAGCCTTGTCCCCAAGGATCAAGTCGCAACACTTGACGAAGGTACGGGTTTAGCAAAAAGGTGCGGATACTTCTTCTGAAATTGGTCCTCACGTTCCTAGGTGAATTCAGGGCCTCTCCTGGAGTTCCATCGAACTTTGATGATGGGAATACGGTTTCGCTTTAATCGCTTGACTTCACGATCCATAATCTCCACCGGTTCTCCAACGAAGCGGAGTTTATCATCAATGTGTATTTCATCTAACGGAACTGCCAATGGTTCGTCAGATAAACACTTCTTTAGATTGGATACATGAAACGTGCTATGAACCCTGCTTAACTGTTGAGGTAGTTTGAGTCTATAAGCAACGGTTCCTACTTTGGCTAATACCTTGAAAGGTCCAATATACCTCGGGTTCAACTTTCCCTGTTTTCCAAAATGTACGACCCCTTTCCAAGGTGATACCTTTAACATAACTCGATCACCAACCTGAAACTCTAAGGGCTTACGCCTCACATCGGCGTAACTCTTTTGGCGATCACGAGCAGCTTGCATTCTCTGCTTAATCTGGACAATCTTCTCGGTTGTTTCAAGAACAAGTTCTGGAAGAGTGAGCCGGCATCTCGACCTCAGCCTAAACAAGGTGAATCTGCACTTTGGCCATGAAGTGCCTCGATTGGGGAACTTAAATACTTAGCTTGGTAGCTATATGCTTTGTACGAGAATTCTAAATCAGCGGTAGTGTCCTTCCCCAACACTTCCCAAAGTCTATCACCAAGCGCGTATCATATCTTCATAGTGTTTGTATGGCTTCTTTCCACTTTTGTCCATTCAGTTATGGATGGTTGCGTACTCATAATCCAACCCGAGTACCAATACGCTTTCTGGAAATGTCTCTAGAATGGTTGATGTAACACGGTAGCGTCACGATCACATATGCATCGTAGACTGGGTATCCCATGCCTTGTACCACTTCTTTCAAATACTGTTTTGCTAGCTTGTCCAATAGGGGTCAGTTTCTCTCATTAGGTAAAAAAGTGAGAGACTTAGTGAGTCCGGTCGTACAATTTTCCACATATGGTGTGTTTCCACTTTGCGTTCTTAGGAGTTTGGTGACAAAGTCTATACGTGTTATTTTCCCATTTCATTGAGGAAAACGCTGGTCTATACCTAGTAAGCCAGAAAGGTTTTTGGTGTTCGACTTTGACTCTTAACATTGTAATTTCTATTAATGACATTTATGCAACACAAACCATAAACCAAAGTTTGTTTCCTTTCTTTGTTAAAGGAATGCAAACTAAGTCTTCTTTCCTTGTAAGAAAAAGACTTATTCCTATCCTTTCTACTTGTATGAGAAAGCTATAATAGGAACACTTGAATTTTCCAATTCTAAACAGACTCAAAGCGTACTTACTCGAGAAATCGTATTGTCTAGTAAAAGTCAAATGGTTAAGTATGGCTGCACATTTTTTTTGGATGACTAGAGAACATGTTTTCTATAGCCAACAAAATGATACATCTTGAAGCATCAAGACATAGTATGAGTTTTAATAATTAGAAATGGAAGTCTTAATAAATCGCAAAAGAGAAAAGAAATTAATAGCATGTTTTTTTGTAGTTTTCCTTAACTTGATATTTTTCCTAAGATTCTACACACCCTTGAGGTAAAGTAGAAGGAGGAATTGCATGTAAACTTTCAAGTTAAAGAATGCCATTGATGGCTAGTCCATCATATATATAGTAGAACTTGATGCACTTCCTTGAATATCTAAGTACATGTTTACTAGTCCGTGAGGCTCACATTAGTTGTAATGTGTAGATATTCAAAGAGTAGAAAAGTATATAAATTTCTACTTGCAATTCATTGGTATAGACACACATTTACTGTTGTCTTATCTAGTAGTAGCAATTCATTTTACTATTGACATAGACACACATGTAATGTTGTTAAAATTAAGTGGGAGCTATGAGCTTATCACCTTGTAAGTGACCTATTTTATTTCTAGATGGTCTTGAAATAATACATTACTTTTCACATATGAAGCATCATAATTTTATAAGAATCATTGCATATTATTCTATTAGATAACTTGTTGCTTTTCTGATGTCGTTGCCTGAAATGTTATTGATACAATATTTATGCATGATCGCTTATTAAACAATAAAGTTCTATATATACTTGTAATGCAAATGTGATTTTAGTTTGACTTAAATCATATCATAGGTGTGACATTACCATATTATTCATACAAACAAACAAAAACGTGGTGGGCTTATAACCTACTAGTATCAAGATCGTAACGTGACTCATAATATGCTCACTTGTTTGTATAAATGCTTGATCTTGTGTCGTGCACAAGTGGGAGAAATCTTAATTATGTGCAAGGTACAACACATAACAATATGAATAATGTCAAGAAATAACGAAAACCTACTTCATCATATTTACTAAAAGGTTTAACCAATATGCTTGTGTCTTCTTGTAAAGACATTAATAAGAAGTATGTAATTAACTTGAAAAGACAGTTAAAGCCAAGAGTCGGCGTTCGATAATACTTAATTTAAAATGCTTGTGATTTCTTGTATAGACATAAACATAAGGTCCTTGAACTGTTCAAAGACTTATAAAGTAAGCAATTGACTTGTCATGTCTCCTTGTCACGACATGTACATGAAGTCATCAAAAATACTTGAATGTACTTATAACATAATGGTTTTTATTATATTAGCTGATTAACGTGTTAACAATCTAGTAAAGACATGTACATAAAAGTCCTTGAAACTTCACTAAGACTTTCTACGTTAATGCATGCAATTGGCTTAAAATACTATAATGCCATTATGTTTTGAACAAATTGCAAGTAGTGATGCCAAAGGGTATTAGTTTATTTTAAGGAATTGTGATACTACAGACTCATAAGCCATTACTCAACAGAATACCATATCGCTATTGTATGTCGATGTGTAACATCAAACTCTGTTGAATATTGTTTCGATTTTTGATAACTATAACTACCGCTAAGGGGCCTCTAATCGTACAAGGTTAACAAAATTAAGTAAGCCACATGTTACTCAATATGGTTTCCAATCAAGAAAGTAAACTAAGACACCATCAGGTTATATAGAATGAGATGACTCCCATTCGTCTTACTAAGTTCGAAATTTGTTGAGATCACATAAGCAAGTTATTAGCAAAAGAAAGTAAAGGTTGAGGGATAACAAAAAATCGAGATGATCAAGAGAATCAAGAACAGTCAACCTACATTATACATCCCAAACGAGAACAGTTTTATTGTTGTTCGACTTGCTAGGTATTTGGAGAAAGTCTCCTCTTACACGAAGCAAGTGAGAGCATCTATTTTTGGAGAAAGACTATATTTACACAACCTTCTGAATGCACTAGCTAACGACATAATAAATGTTGAGATATAGTCCATGAAAGAAAATCATTTTTGGAATTTGATTGATCTTTCACAATCGGTAAGATTGAAAAGTTAAATTGGTTCTTCTAGGAGAAGACTAATGATAGAACAAAAATATATCACAGATTTAAAATGCACAAGCCTTGTGACTAAGTTTTTACTGGCTTATACTCAAGCAATTGACTATGATTAAAGCTTCTTTTCCTTGCAAGCGTTAAATGAATAAAGATATTGATTACCATACTTGATTTCATAAATATTGTCACACCCCCAAATAGGGTCCCATCCGATTTAGCGTCCGGGGGTGTGACGTTCATGACTATCTCAAGTACAAAGCATAAAGAACGACCTTTAAGGGTACGTTTGAAAAATAAACACCGTTGCATAAATTTAAAATATTAATAAGTTTACATTAATCAAATTAAAAAGGTTCAAAAGACAACATGCGAAAGCTTAAATAAGTTCAACAATGGTATTTAAGATAAACATGGATAAAATCTAGAAAACTGGTTCTGCAATAGACTTCATATAGTTCAAGCAACAACATCCATGCTAAGCACCTGAGAAAAACATGCTTAAAACATCAACATAAAGTTGGTGAATTCATTGGTTTAGTTCAAACGATGTTATAGTGGACCACAAGATATCAAACTAATGCGGCATTTAAGACAGCTACACACTTCACTAAAAAGTATTTACATTTGCACTAAGCTCATGACACTGAAGCTAATAATGAAAGATAGCATGTACATTGCTATTTAGTAAATTTGCTTTGCCCTTACAGGTGTACCGACCAAAACCACCTAACAGTTTCCGAACATGACATAGTATTAGTTTATCGGGAGCCCCTATGGGTAGTGAGCACTACTCACCCGGATAGGGATAATTAGTCCCAATAGATCTATTTATTCACTCGCGCTCCCTCGACCGGTCCTTTGGTCAAGAAATTGACAGTTCATTATAGTTCGGGCAATTGTGGTCTAAACGCTACTTAGGCAGCACGTAAATAGGGAAATCACACGTATAGTAATTGTGTCCAGATTTAAAAACAAGCAATGTTTCTCACCCCAAGTTATAAAACATTTATTCAAAATGAGTAAAACAGTGAGGCTATGAACTGACCTTGATTAGTGAATTGAGGTAGTGAATAGTCTAGAAATAATTCACTCGGTTAACGAACGATGATATACGAAAGCAACCTATGAAATGGACGTTTGATTTAATATCGGATCAGAATTTAATTTATGGAAATGCATAGGATGTATACAATGTAAACGTTTTGTTAATATATATCTAAAAATTATCGTTTGTTAATATACTAGTGTACTTTTGTTAATACATAGATATATAAACGTCTAGTGTGAATATATAGTATAATATATAATCTATATAGTAATATCTATATATATATATATATATATATATATATATATATATTGTTCGTCACTTAATTTAAAGATGCTTGTATCTCACTATAACCATGTACATTTTTCCTATATTAACTAAGTAATAGTGATTTATAAAATGTTTGCATGACCCTTGCGTGTTTAACACGTTTTTTTCCAAGTCTTAGAACTTTATTTAAACTATTTTTACAAACCACTTTCAATCCATTTCATATTACAAAATTTTACATCATTAAATCCATATTATTTGCAACAGTCCAACGGTTTAAAAATAATTAAATGTAACGCATCTAAATCGTATACTATTAAATAAGCTATTCACGAACTTATCCAATAAGCTACACCGTAGCTTTACGCCTTGGTGTTTTGTATTTATGTTGGGCCTTGGCCCGTTAAGTCCGAAAATGTAGTTTTACTTATCCATTTAATCCGATAAGCAAAGCATTAAGCAATAAACACGTGACCTAAAAATAAGCTATCAATAAGCTCACAATAAGCCAAGTATAATAAGCCGAACCATATAAGCTCAAAAATACGCTCATGGTGTTGGTTCTAGTATGTGGGACACGGCTATAAGCCCTAAATAAAGGGTATATACGATCTTATTTATTAATCAATAAGTTTATATCGTGGTTCCCTTTTAAAATAAGCTAGAAAATAAGCTAATAAAATATAAGTCAAACCAAAATAAGCTAAACAAATATTTCTTCTTTCTTTTCTAGTTTGGCCGAACCAAATATAAGCCCTAATAAGCTCAAGATAATCAAAATAAGCTTTTCTAAAAGCTTATTACAATAAGCCGAATAAAATAAGCTATAGCATACTATTTTTATTACACAAAAATAACCACGATCACCAAACTAAGATTTTCTTATATTTCTATATATATCTTTCGAACCATATATACACCCTTTTAGGGTTTATGTAGTTTTAAAATATTGTTTTCACAAAATAAGATTTACAACTAGCATGTATGCATCAAGATGTTAAGGAAAGTACAAGTTATTTAAGAATGTGAAGACTTACAAAGTTGGAAGGTTTTTAGAAGGAAGAATGAGATTAGATTAACCCAATTTAATTAATACCCGAATAATATAAATGATCAAACCTTCCATAAATCTTCAAGTGTTTTTGATCAAAGATGAAAATTTATGAAATTGTGTGTGTTTCTTGGGTGGTTCGAACAAAAGAAGGCAAAGAAGAAGAGAGAAAACTAAATTTTTAGTATGTGTGTTATGAATAAAAAAATGGAAGCAACAAGATATATATAATACAAAGTTTACTTCACACACCAAGTGTGTGTTGTGTGTGTGTCGTGTACAAGAGACAAGGGAAGAGAGGGGACCAATTTGATTCTCTAATCAAATTCAAGTTAGAGCTAAACATGTGATCAAGGCTTGTCCTATTGATTTTGAATTCAAACTTGCTCACCAAGGTGCATGGGGTGTTTGTTTGTGCCGAACAATACAAAGGGGAGGGGGGACCAACTAATTTTCTTCATTTTATTTTGCTAGTGCTTCCCACTTGATTTAATTTCCATGTCTTGCATGCATAAGCTTATGTTATAAGTAAACCACGATTTACCCAAGTAACAAAACGAATAATGGTATCACCGAAAATTATAAAATTTTAAATATTGCCATAAAATGTAAAAACATGGCTATTGCCAAAATACTACAACGTTAGGCATCCCGGTTCGCTCCCGGAGATGATTCTCAGATAAAAGCGGGAATACTTCTCGGTTACACGCAAAAGCTAAACGAAACTTTAAAAATTCAAATTGCTAAACGAAAATGGCTAACTTATTGGATAGAAATTCTCGAGTGATCCACATTCTTTTCCCCGTTATAAGAGCTTGGCGCCCAAAGCTCAACGTGGTAATCTGCCAACCCGGTGCAAATTCGGAATAGATGCGGGTACTTCTTTTGCATTTGGTTTTCACGCTCCCAGGTGAACTCAGGACCTCTCCTGTAGTTCCATCATACCTTAACGATTGGAATACGACTCTACGCTTAGACGCTGACCTCAACGGTCCAATGAATTTGACAGTCTCGATGAAGTGTAGTTTGTCATCAACTTGGATCTCATCCAATGGTATAGCAAGCGGTTCATCATCCATGCATTTCTATAATTTTGAGACGTAAAACGTACTATGAACTCTACTCAACCTCTCTGGGAGTTCAAGATGATAGGCGACGGTTCCTACTTTGGCAAATGATCTTAAAGTCCAATATAACAGTCCAACTTTCCTACCCCGTATTGCCAAAACTTATCACCCTCCCCCCCCCCCCCCTTTTTTAGTACAATTGGGTGGGGGGGGGATTTATGTTTATACGTTCAACATGACCTTATCTCCTACTTGAAACTCAAGAGGTTTTCGTCTTATGTCAGCATAGTTCTTTTAACGATCATGGGCGTCTTGGATACGACTCTTGATTTGAACTATTTTCTCGGTCATCTCGTGGATGATCTCTGGTCCATATAGCCTAACTATCTCCTAACGTCATCCCAATAGATAAGTGATCGACACTTGCCCCATACAACAGCCTCAAATGGACAGCCTCAATGCTGGTATGGAAACTGTTGTTATAACAAAAATTCTACCAATGGTAATGTCTATCCCAATCTTTTTCCAAAGATCGAGTACGAGCAGTCCCATAACATGTCCTCAACAACTTCTTTGAAGGTCCTATCCACTCTACCATCAGTCTCTGGAGTGGTAAAGCCTGATGCTCAATCCCATCGAGTCCCCTAATGCTTTAATTTAGAGACTTCCCAAAAATTGAAGCAAATTTCCCCTCACGATCAGAAATGAATTGAACCTAGGCACTCCATAGCTTTGAGACTACTTCCTTTCAATTATTGTCTCATCAACTTCTCTAACGTGTCATCCTCTCACATAGGCAAGAAATGAGTAACTAGTGAGACGATCAACGATTACCCAAATCGTATCTTGACTAGTTGCCGTCTTTGGCAAATTAGTCACAAAGTCCATTGTTATACTTCACTCATTAACATGTGGGGATCTCTGTTTGAACCAACATACCAGATGGTTTTTTGATAACACAATCTTAACCTTGCATATGTTAAACACTTCTGACATAGGTGCAATTTCTGCCTTTCATTTTTGGCCATAAATACAGCTTCTTAAGTTCTGTACATATTGTCTGAACCAAGAAGGACGGGAATACTTTGGACTTATGGGATCATGCTAATTTAAGGCTCTCAAATCTCCAAAACGAGGAAATCCAACTTTCGATGGTTTTAAACATAATGATCTTCTGCACGAGGTTCTAGCATGTTAATCATGCCATGCAAATCTTCGTTAGATGAAGTTCCTTCTTTCTGGCTTCTAATTGAGCACTGATCCAAAATCGTCTTCGGATGTTGCACACTAATAAACATAACTAAGGGCTCAACTCGTAGTGAGCTTAATTCTCGTCCTTTCGACTAGGACAGCGTGCCACCACGTTCGCCTTCCCTGGAGGAATATCGAATCTCACAATCGTAAGCGCTCAAACAACTCAACCACCTCGTTGTTCCTCATTTTCAACTCTTTCTCCTGATCGAAGAATGTGCAGATACGTCTTATAATCAAGTGACCACAACCGCACTTTGTCAATACTGCAGTGTTCCCCCCATCTTTAAGGCAACGCCTACAACACCAAGCCTCAAGGTCGTGTGTAGTATAGTTCTTCTCATGAACCCTGAGTTGACGAGATGCATAAGCTATGACCTTCTCCTTTTGCATCAAAATTACACCCAACCCTTTATGCGAAGCATCACAATATACCACAAAGTTCTCACTTCCCTCAGGTAAAGCCAAATTTGGTGCACTACATAGCGCTGCATCAACACTGAAAACCGCAGCTTCTAGCCTTCTTCCCGTAAAACAGAATTTCATGCTTTTTGAGTCAACTTCCATAGGCCTAGCGATCTTTGAAAAACCTTTGATAAATCATCGGTAGTAACCGACCAAGCCTAGAAACTGACGAATCTCCGTTGGTGTCTTGGGTGACGTCCAATCCTTGATAGTCTCAATCTTAGCGGGATCATCGTGAATGCCTTCACTATCAATCACATGACCAAGAAAGTATACCTTTGACAGCCAAAATTCACACTTCGAAAACTTGGCGTACAATTTCTCCTCCTTCAACAACTTCAAAATCAACCTAAGGTGTCCTTACTATAGCTCTTTCTGCTCTTTGGAAAAATCAAAATATTTCTTCGATAAACACGATCATAAATCAAATCCAGATACAGTTTGCACACTCCTATTCTTCAAAATCTATGAATACTACAGCCGGTACGTTCGTCAAACCAAACAGGCAGTTGACTTGAACTTGTAGAGACCATAGCGATCCTCTAAATTTGGTCCTTAGAATGTCTTCCTCTCGAACTCTGAGTTGGTGATAACCAGATCTCAGGTCGATCTTAGAGTAGACTCTTGATCCTTGCAATTGATCAAACAAATCGTCGATTCTCAGAAGTGGGTATCGGTTCTTCACAGTAAGTTTGTTTAGTTCACGGTAGTTGATACACATTCAAAAAAGAAACCATCTTTCATTTTTGACAAACAAAATAACCCGGTGCTCCCCAGGGTGAGGAACTAGTCTTATAAATCCTTTGTCAGAAAGTTCTTGTAACTGAGTGGATAACTCTTGCATTTTGGCTGGTGCTAATCGATACGGGGTTCGTGCTACAGGTGCAGCACCAGGGACTAAGTTGATTTGAAATTCAACTTGTCGAGCAGGTGGTAATCCAGGCAGATCGTCTAGAAAGACCTCCAGAAATTCTTGTATGATCGGCACGTCCTCAAGTCGCTTCTTCTCTGACTTATTCTCAGCCTTCTTGGATGTAACTTGCAGTAGGTAGACCTGACATCCCTTCTGAATATACTTTTGGGTCCTCGTATACGATATGATGTTCATCTTACTTTCGTTGCCATAATCGTCACCTCTCTATTTAGTCAATATTTCATCTACCTTAAGGTATACGATGAACGATTCCATCTTACAAACTATCGAACACGTGGTATTTTCGCCAACCAATCCATACCAATGATGACGTCAAAACTACCAAGCTCTACGGGCATTAGATCTATGTCGAACGGATGACCTAATAATCCTAACGTGCAACCTCTAAGAACAATATTTGTTTCTGAAATTCTTCCATCGGCAAGTTCTACGGCATAACTAGTGTCTAAAGTGGTTGGTGTAACATCAAGCAAAGCACTAAAGGTAGTCGACACAAAACTTCTATCGGCACCCGAATCGAATAACATAGAAGCATAACAGTTATTGAGAAGAAACGTACCCGTGACAACGTTGGAATCAGGGTTTGTTCCTCCTCCACCAATGGCGTAAGCTCTCGCCGTAGTTTCGTTACCTCCAGTCTGGTTTCCAGTCTTGTTTCCATTCTTGTTTCTTGTCTGGTTTCCACGGTTCTGATTCCTCAACTTAGGACAATCCTTCCTGAAATGTCCTGGTCTTCCACACTCATAACAAATAATACCCTGCTGATTTCCAACTGGAGCCCTCTGAGTGTTTGGAGCAATAGCAGCCCTACAATCCCTAGTCTGATGTCCAACCTTCTTACAGTTTCCACACCTCATAGTACACAACCCTTCATGGTGCAACCTGCACTTATTGCAGTAGGGTAGTGGCCCAGCATACCCCTTTCTTTCATTGTTCCCAGCCGTATAAGCTCTGGCCACATTCTGCCCACTAGTATTTTGCCTCTTGAACGGCGGTTGCTGTCCACGGTTATCCCTTAGGTTACTTTCCATCCTCCTCTTATTCTCAGCACTCCTTGCAGCATAACCCTGGACCTTCTTGTCCATCAATTGGTTAGCAATGCGTATAGCATCTTGGAGTCTGGCTGGATTCGCAGCAATCACATTCCCTTGAATGTTGTCCGGTAAACCTCCAATAAACCTTTCCACTCTGTCTTCTTCATCAGGGACCATTCTAGTACACAACAAAATCAACTCCTGAAACCTTTGAGTGTAAGCAGTCAAGTCGTTTCCTTTCACGGTCAGATTCCACAATTCAGTCTCCATCTTCTGGATTTCATTCCTTGGACAGTACACTTCTGTCATCAACTTCATCAGTTCAACCCAATTCATGGCATATGCAGCCTCAACACCAATGGTTCTCTTATGAGAGTTCCACCAGGTCAAAGCACTGTCCTGCAGTGTGCATGTAGCATATTTCACTTGATACTTCGGTGGACAATTACTGATATTGAACACAGTCTCCATCTTCTCAAACCAGCGGGTCAATCCGACAACGCCTTCAGTTCCTGAGAAATTATGTGGCTTGCACTTCAAGAAGTCTTGGAAAGTGCACTCTCTAGCCACTGGCATGAAACCTCCATAGTTCATACCATGATTTCCATTTCCGTTTTCTCCATTCCCTCCATTTCCATTTCCTCTATTTCCTCCATTTCCATTTCCTCCGTTCTCGCCTTCTTGTTTATCCCCATTCTCATTCAGGGGTTCAAGAGTCCTTGCAGCTTCATGAGCCTCCATCTCTTCAGCTACTTGGCGGGTAACAAATTCTTCAACCTCCTCATGAGTCATGGACGCTCCAGATCGGGTGTTAGGCATCTTCCTACAACATATTAACATAACACTCGATGAGATTTCTAGGTGATGCGAGATCACTAACGGTATTAAATAAAATTTACGGTTAATCACATAGAAATTACACGATCGAAATATATTCACGGAAATCCCATAATGCATGACGCAAGAGCATAAGTAAATCAAATCATGACATCATATCATAGATAAATACCAATTTTATATCATCGAACATTAGTGATTACATCACATTAGTTTCAAAATACAGAAAATACAAGTTTCTAACATTACGGTCGCTACTAGACGCTACTGATCGATAACACTAATGAACACATCTAAGGACGATAGCCCATGTGCTTCCTAGCACATGCCTCGAGTCTGCCAACTCTTACTCGATCATAAAATCAAAGTCGTCGTATCTGTCTCAGCTCTCTCTGCATACGTGACATGCCGCGCTGGAGTCGGTCAACTCTCTGACTCTCAACACTCGCGGTGCCTCTGAGCCTCTTGTTATCCCTCTCCAACTCAGTAATCCTCTCAGTCAAAGCAATAACTGCCGACTCAAACCCAACAATCCTATGTCTCTGCTCCCTCTAAACTCCCTCAATGACCTGTATACGATGGACTGAGATAGCCTGTGTGTGATCATGGAACCTCTAAACCAAATCTCCCAATGTCTCATACGTACCCTCCACAGCTCTCTCCTCCTGAGCAGGCTCAGGGATAACCTCCGGCATCACAGGATGCGTAACCCTCTCAACTCTGACCTTAACCGGGCCCCTCGCACCTGTCTCTGTCTCATCTCGATCAACAGCCTCAACTACAACTCTAGCATCAATCCCTCTATCCCTAAGAGCATCCGCGTAAGCGAAACACTCAAACCTCTTGCGAGGTGGTAAAAGATCAACAAGAGCAGAGGCTATCGACCTCAAATCATGAGTATGTGATGGTACCGAAGCAGCAGGGGACCTACATCTCTTGCGAGACGGTCCAGAAGAAGGTGTAGATGAATCCAATGACCTCTCAGGAGATGAACCTAAGGATGACTCTGATGTAGTCGGTGGGTAAGAGTAGACAATGGTATAGACCTCCAACGTCCAAAAGTCTCACTACGCCGTGGAGTCCTAGCAAGTGATCGATGAATAAATATTTGTTGTGTAGATGAATCAGCATCGGTGGTGTTTGGTGGTGTATGTCTGGATAAAGAATGACCCAAAATAGAATGCCCAGATGATGAATGATCTGAAGATGAATGACTCGACGATCCGAAACTAAAATGATCCAAGTGATGTGATGTGTACCTCAATGCTAAACGATGAGAAGATAAAGGTCTAACCGACTTCCTCGCGGTCAATGCCCTACATGGCCCGCCATGATGAGTACGGTAAAGTCGACCAATAGGAATGTCCTCCCCGGGTCGGATAAGAATGGCTCGTCGTCGACAAATCCCGGGTGAGGCAACAACAGGTGCAAGTGGATACTTAGATGATGGTTGATATGTGAGAAATCACATATCCTTTTTATATCAAAAATGACCCATAAATGATCAAATTGTGCGAATTATGCTTGTATATTGCTTGTTTTGTCATTTGTGATGTGTAGGTACGGATATTGCAAAAATCACAAGAAAACGGTCAAAACCGGGATAAATCGAACACGAGACGGAAACGAGTGCACAAGAGCCGGGAGTTTCTAGCAAAAAGTCAAATGGTCAACCCTTGGTCAACTTAGGTCAACCCACTAAATGTCAAAACCTTTAAAATACCTAAAATACCCTTAACGATAAAACCATTTTTCACTTTTAACTCTAACGGTCGTTAAGTCCTTAACTAAAACCCTTATAACCATTAAAACCCCCATAACCGACCATCCTTTTTACTAAAATCCCAAGTCAACGCAACCCATCCCCTGGTCAAAATAGTCAAACAAGTCAAAGAAATCAAACGGTTAAAAAATATAGATAAAAAAGGGCGCGAGTTTCTTTTTACTATTCATCGTCGTTCTCGACTAATTACCCTGTCAAATCAAAGGGTAAATCCCAATTGACAGCGTGGCTTAAAGATTCGAGTACCAAGCACCACGTTGGCAACAATTACATCATCAAAGAGCTCTCATTGGTCAATCTGACAAAGGAATGACACGCGGGATTGTAAAGAAACACACTTGGAAGGAGTAATTTGCACTAAATCCTTTGTTAAAGAAGCACACAGTTCCCAACTTATGGGATTGCCACGCTGGCAATCCATGTGCTCCAAATTAATCAAACGGTTGTAAGATAGGATCCAATGATTGCAATTAAATGAAGGGACGAGATCAAACCAAGAGGAGTGTGCTTAAGAGGCCTAGATCCTTCCATCTTCTCCTATAAATAGGAGGCCTCTCTCACTCACAGATGGAACTAAAAAACTAGGAGTAGGAGTAGGATAATTTAGGGTAGTGTAGATTAGCTTAAAGCTTATATTTCTAGCTTATTGTCATTCATTTTATGTAATTTCCTTTTTAAAGCAATGTAATCTTCTTATTAATGAAATTTCTGTTTTCATTTTAATGCTGTCTTAAATTCAAGGTTTATGTTTATGCAAATTTAGCTTTTAAATGTTTTTAAAGACACTTAAAGTTCATAAGCTCTAAAACTCTTTCATAAGCTACTTTAGTTTGTTTACAATCAGTTAAGCTCTTAAAGCTTAACTGAGCTTTTCATACTCAAATCACAATTAAAAATACCTCAGCTTAATATGGAAGGGAAGCTAGCAAGGGATGAGCTTCGGACCCTACCAGCTATTTCATTGATAAGCTGAAGCTTGTGGATAGCTCAAAAGAGCATTTAAAGCCTTGTTTAGCAAAGCACTGTGTGTTTTATTTTTCCTTTTACAAGCTTAATATTGCACTTTAGTTTAATCCTACTTAATTAGTCTTAATATTAGCTTATTGTTTATTTAGATTTGCTTATTCCTGCTTAGTTTAATGTTTTGAATGATTATTTCATGTTTGATTAATTGTTCTAGATCTTAGTTGCTTATATTCTGTCTTAAATCAGTAAAAATCCAAAAATATTAGCATAGTATAAGAAGCTTATTATATAGTCTTATTTAGTTGCTTAATTCTGCTTTGTAGGTTGATAAAAAGCTATTTGATATCTGGTATCTAAACTTTGATCATTAAACCCCAATTCTATAAGCTTAATATGGTTTTGGCATAAAATATAGAGGTGTTTCGGGACAAGCAGTACTAAATCAGGTTAGTACTGCTTGAGTTCCATTTGAACTTTTGGATTCGTTTTAAACTTAAATTTCAAGTTTATTTGGATCAGGTTTTATAAGTTTTGTTAGCTTAATTCAGTTTTAGTAAGTAGAGGTTAAGCATCTGTTAGTATTAGTACAGTTAGTTTAGAATTTTAAGCTCAAGTAGAATTTGGCTAATTCAGTTCTTATTTTGCATTCAGTTAAGAGTTTTAAAAGTAGTAGAAACAAGTATTGTAGTCTGTGCTTGCAGGTTTTTAGTTTTGGTCATTTCATGGCACACTGCATCAGATAGCATTTAGGAAATATAGCCTTTTTCAAAATCAAAAATCAGAGGGTTAAAATAGGAATTAGTTTTCAAAATTTAAAATACAAATAGCTTATAGGTCACTTTTTATTAGTTTAAACTTGTTTTTCAATAATTAGTTTATTTAGATATCTGTTTTTAGCTTTAAAAACCTGCATTTTCATTTTCAAAAGCCAAAGTCATACTAAGTGCATTCTGAGTATAAGCTGTTTTCATTGAGTTTTTGATTAAGCATTTGAGTTTCAAAATACTTTTCAAAGGTAGTTTTAGAAAGCTTATAGTATAAGCTTTAAGATGGTATAAGCCATATTGTCATAAGGTTCCATTTGAGTGCTTAAAATTAAGTTCAAAGTTGCCTCAAGAGGCTGTTTGGTTTGCAGTTTTGTCAAAGTGCTTTTTCAGCTTATTGCCTTTCTTTTTGCTTATTTCTAGCTTAGTCTTGCTTATTAGGGTAATTGTAGATTGCTAGTAGCTTATTTTGTCCTTGCCTTAGCTTATTTCAGCTTTTAAATCCTTTAAGTTTTATAAAAAACCAAAAAAAAAGTAGTTAAGTGTTTTTCTGTTCTTTTTAAGCCTTTTCCAGCTTATTTCTTGAGTTTCAAAAATAGTTGCTTTTATTAAAAGTGTTTAATTTCAGCTTTTCTATAACTTTGCTTTTTAAGTTTTTGAAAAAAAAAACAAAAACAAAACAAAAGGCCACAGGTTTGAACCTGTTCTTTCACCCCCCCCCCCCCCCCCCCCCCCCCCCAATCCCTTTTGTTGTTGTTTTCGTTTTTTATTTTTAACTAAAAAGCAAAAGTTATAGAAAAACTGAAAATTAACACTTTTAATAAAAGCAACTATTTTTGAAACTCAAGAAATAAGCTGGAAAAGGCTTAAAAAGATAGAAAAACACTTACTTCTTTTTTTTTTAAACTTAAAGGATATTTTAAAAGCTAAAACTTAAGTAGGGCCAAAGGTCAAAATAAGCTACTAGCTATCACAAATTACCCTAACTAAAGCAAGACTAAGCTAGAAATAAGCAAAAAGAAAGGCAATAAGCTGAAAAAGCACTTTGACAAAACTGCAAACCAAACAGCCTCTTGAGGCAACTTTGAACTTAATTTTAAGCACTCAAATGGAAGCTTTGACAATATGGCTTATACCATCTTAAAGCTTATACTATAAGCTTTCTAAAAATACCTTTGAAAAGTATTTTGAAACTCAAATGCTTAATCAAAACTTACATTGTTGAAAACACGAGTATACCTAGAACTGCACTTATTATGACTTTGGCTTTTGACAATGAAAAATGTAGGTTTTTAAAGCTAAAAAAGATATCTAAATAAACTCATTATTGAAAAACAAGTTTAAACTAATAAAAAGTGACCTATAAGCTATTTGTATTTTAAATTTTGAAAACTAATTCCTAGTTTTTGACAAAAAGTGCTTGCTGTCCCAAATTTGTTTTGAGGTTTTGGTCGACCTAAAAATGTTTTCATTAGGCGTAAAAGTAGTTTTTGGAGAGCTCGTTTCGAATAGATAGTTTTTCATATATCGCACATTAAAATTGGATTTAAAACGACCAAGTTATAGCCAAATGAAACTTGAAATATTTTTCGGCAAAACCAAGTGAATAGTGTGCTGATGTGAATAGTAAAATGAGTTTTCGGACACTTTCGGATATTTTTGGACTTTCTAAACACTAGCAAAACATATAGTAACACATACCTATTGATTAGTATCATTTAAAGACAAAAGCGATAAAGTTACTAAAAATAGTAAGTTTGGTAAAAAAATTAGCGAAACGGACATAGAAGTTAAGCGGTTAAGGCTCGTTAATGCGTTTTGAAAATATGGAAACTATATAAATATAGGAGACGGTATTAACGTTTTGAAACTAAAAACTTTCCTAAAATAGAAACTCTCTAAAAATAGTAAAAAAAATTGGTTAAACGCCAAACTTAACGAAGAACTATATGATGTATTTTGGTGATGAACATATTGTGCAATTCTTGGCAAACTTTCCGTGTTTCTGAGACGCGTTATTATTCTAGGTCGCGGCTAGATTTCTATATCACCTTTTACTTGCGTGATTATCATTTGCTCATTTTTCTAAGGTGAGTTCATAGCCACATGTTTTACTCCTTTTACTTTACTATTTTAGGGTGAGAAACATTGCTTGTTTTCAAACTATGGACACAGTTACTTTACGTTTCCTTTTCCTGATTACGTGTTGCCTAAGTAGCGAATAGACCACTAATGCCCGAATTATCATGAACCGTCAATTGCTTAACCGACCGTACTGGTTAAGTGAGCGCAAATGTTGTAAATAGATCTATTGGGAGTAATTATCCCTATCTGGGTAAATAGCGCTTACTAGATTCGGAGGTCCCGAACAATCTTGGTCAGATACCTTTAGGGCGTGGAATACTATTTGGCATATAAAATGCTTCCTTTTAAATTGAGCTTCGGTGTCATGAGCTTAGTGCAACAGTAAATACATTCTTTTTATGTGAATTTGTATCTGTTATAACTGTCACGTGCGTACTGTGAACTTGTGGTCCACTTTTAATATTAAATTCAAACTTATGAATTCACTCATCTTTATGTTGACCGTTTTAGCATGTTTTTCTCAGGTGCTTAGCTGTGGATGTCTTTGCTTGCTATTTGGTGTCGCTATGCATTGGGCCAATTTTAAGAAATGCTATTATCTACTGTTTAAACATTGTTGTCAATTTCTAAAACTTTTATTCGCTTCCGCATATTATCTTTAAACTTATGTCAAACTTTAACTATTTTAATTAATGCAACGATGTTGGATTTTCAAACGTACCCTTAGAGGTCGTTTTTTGTATCTTGTGTGATGTATATTATCACGGCATGCCCCCGGACACGTGTTTCCGACTAGGCCCCGTTGTGACAGATTGGTATCCAGAGCCAATGTTATAGAGAACCAGGTAGTATATCTAGGTCTGGTCTATAACCAGTATGTGATCCTACGTGCCTTACCTGCTTACATATATATCTTATAATAATTGCGTTTAATATATACAAGTACTGATTATATATATATCATTTTGCCATAATTACTTTATTCATCATTTTGCCATATCATATTTCGCATCGTACTTATTTCTTGGCTTTGCTTGCACGTGCATGGTTTTATATAAATAGGATTTATATAAACTTGTGCTTATGCAGGTCATGGTTGCTCCTGTTATTTCTATTTCGTCTGATACATCTGAGGAGAGTGTGGGTTCTTATGCCTTATGAGTGATTCTATTTGGTGCTATTCATGCTATTATCCCTGCTATCCTTGAGGTTCTTGTTGTTCCAACTAACCCTATAGTTACACCAGAGGTGGGGACAGTTTCAGTCGTCTCACATGCCGGGGTACTTGATTTAGTAGACTATTCATCTTCTTCTGATTCTGATCCATCAAAGGATTCTTTACCTCCCGAACCAGATTTGCTATTGGTTTCACCCATTTTGTGTTCTGATGACACGGAGGCGGACGGTGAGTCCGAGCCTACTGAGCAGAGACCCATATCGTCATCTCATGATACCCTTGCACCATTATCAGAGTTTCCCCTTGCACTTGTTGTTGCCCCACCCGAGATTCGTCGACGTTCAGCGACTCTTGTCCGACCCGGTGAGGCTATCCCTTTCGGTCGACCTTATAACACCCACCTCAATGGGCCGCGAAAGTTGTTGACTGCGAGGAAGAGAGTTAAACCCATTCCTGATCGTAGACTTGCATGGAGACATGTATGTCATCATTCATCGGATCGTTATTCTTCACCAGACTCATCTTCTTCTAGTGCACCTTCAGATCATTCCTTATCCAGACATACACCACCGATGCTGATTCATCTACACCATAGAGATTGGTTCATCGATCACTTGCTAAGACTCTATGACATAGTGAGGCTTTTAGATGTTAGAGGTCTGCACCATTGTCTACCCCTTACCCACCGACTACATTAGAGTCATCCTTAGGTTCATCTTCTGAGAGGTCATTGGATTCGTCTTCACCTTCTTCTAGGCCATCTCACAAGAGATGTAAGTCCCCTACTACTTTGGTACCACCACCTACTCATGTTTCGAGGTCGATATCCCCTACTCCTGCTGATCTTTTACCACATTACAAGAGGTTTAGAGATTCATACTCACCAGAGGATAGCAGAGAGGAGCACATAGAGGTGGATACTGCTGATGCAAAGGCTGTTGCAGATGTAGGTATTAGTGAGGGAGTTATATCTCACCCTGAGGATGGTGTAGGTATGGGATTTAAGGTTGCTACTAGTGATGTTAGGGAAGATGATGAGGAGTTTGAGGCAGA
>BQNB010036624.1:0-49994 GCA_026074375.1 Tanacetum coccineum | reverse complement strand
AGCACATGAAAAAGACAGAATAACACAACAGATAATCAGGACCGAATAAGCTCAAATAAGACCAAAATAAGCTCGAAATAAGCTGTTGAATAAGCTGACGAAATAAGGTGCTGAAATAAGCACTCCTAAACAACACTAAATCGCTCATGCAGCTCTGATACCACTTGATATAAATGATAATTCACGATCTCAGGAGGTCGGGGATGATGGAAAAATATAAAAGCCATTTTAGAGAGAGAAAATGATTTATTATTGAATGATTAGTGAAAATTACAATTATGAGGTTCACCCTTCTAAGGAAAATTAGAGAGGGTATTTATATCCTAAACACAAGCCATCTTTGGGCTAATTACATTTCTAGTCCTTGTGTTTAAGACTATATAGAAACTAATGTAATTTCCATATAGACACCATATTTTTTAATCCTAACAATCTTCTCCCAATATGGTGGCATATGTAATTACTTACAATGTATCCTACAAGTACAAATATAAGAGCTCCAGCATGAATCTTTCCATTACTTGCAGATGATACAATCTAATTTGTATAAACTGAGTTAGCTTCCCTCCAGTTCATACTGCATGTCTTCATACAGCTTTCTTCATCTACTTCTTTTTGTCGAAGTTTGTAAATCAGCTTCCTCCCAAACCAACATTTGTATTGTAAGAGAATTCAGAAACTGTGATGTAGCTTCATAGAAGAAGTAGAAGTAGGAGTAGGAGTAGATAAAGAAGTAAAAGATGAGAATCAGAGGATTAGAAGAAGTAGAAGAAGAAGTAGAAGAAGAAGCCAACCACATCAAACTGAACTGCTTCTGTTTTGGTGAATATCCGTTTAGGGGAACATGCAAGGAATCAGCAACATCTTCTCATGTATGCACATACTTCACACACTAACCATCCAGAGGTTGAAAGCATACAATCCATCTTCATAAGATAGAAGCGGACTTGAAGATAAGAAAGAAAGAAATGAAGGTGAGATAAATACACATTTCTTCGCCCTGATTGATGCTATCTATCGAATACTTCCTTTTCTTCCCCCTGATTGCATTCGATGACCATCGAAAAAATCATAATCAGAGTACGCTCGAATATTTGATAGAACAACCATGTGTGAAGTAGAATAAAGTCGGTTGAGCATAAGAATCAACTGCTAATTAAGAACCTCTATTTCTCTTCTCTGACTAATTCAATTCCCACCTCGCATTCTGTCGGCTCTCTGTAATGACCACTAATGGAGAAAACTCAATATGACAAACTTGATACTGAAGTAACATCCCCCAAAGTTGTGACTTAAGCTTGCACTATCTGGAAGAATCTCTTGAAATATCCTCAACTACGTGAGTCACTGAGCACTACAATGTAACTCCTTAAAGTGAAAGCTACTTTGTGGGTAAAAGAGAGAAAGAATCACAAAAGTAACCAGATATTCAAGTCTTCATGACAATCCTTATATGCTCGAACAAGTCATCTTCGTTGCAGAGGTAGAAAGGCCAGAAGATGAAATAAGTACACTTCCCCGTGACATATTACTTCAATCCCGAATAAGTAATAAAGAATCAACCCCGTAGTCATTTGTTGCGATTAAATCCCGAGAATAGCCTTTTAGCATTTTTCGTGAATCTTCAATAAGGATCGTTTTAAGCAATAAGTGATGTTTGTCCGAAAAATTAACAAAAATTTGGCCCTTTATCATTTTAAGCCCACAAATTCAGATCCAGCCACTTACTCACCTGTTACGTCTGTCCTTCCCACAAGTCACAACACATGAGAATCCCCACACCACCACTATCATACACTCCAAACGCCCAATCACTCTCCTCGTAAAGCCTGAACTGTTACTTCTCTGTGCTGGGTAATATAATATGAGAGACAGGGAATCACACAAAAGTAATCAGATCAATAGTAAACTAGATATTCAAGGCTTCACACTACATATCCTTTGAGCTCTGACTTGAACAAATTTCATCTTCGTTGTAGACGTAGAAAGGCCAGAAGATGAAATAAGTACACTTCCCCGTGACATATTACTTCAATCCCGAATAAGTAATAATGAATCAACCCTGTAGTCATTTAATGCAATTAAATCTCGAGAAAAGCCTTGTAAACATTTTTCGTGAATCTTTTATCCGGATCGTTTTAAGCAATAAGTGATGTTTTTGTTTTCTATAAAATAACAAAAGTTCAAACCTTTAACATTTTAAGCCCACAAATTCAGCATGTTCATTTCAACTTATCATAAATTCGGATCTAGCTCAACATCTCACATTCAGCGCATAAATCATAAACTAAATTCAATTACAGCCCATTAACAGCTATAGAAATCACCAGTCCATTTTCGGTATGTCTTATTGATAATTTCAGTATAATAGCAACAACCCAGGCCCATATCATCTCCATTTTTGCAAACAATTCCATTCACAAATTAGTCAGCTGGATTTGTAGTAACTCAGTCACAACTGACTTGGCTCAGTTGTCGAAATTCAATCTCGATACAAATCGACTTTTCTTGTTTTCTCCTTATATTTGTTTTTCATTTTTCGTTGCTCTGATAGATCTTTGACCAAAAGCATTCTCGGTATCGAGTTTGAGTTCTTTGAACTATAGGTACAAATCTGTTTTGTTCATTCTCGGTATCGAGTTTGAGTTTGCATTCTCGGTATCGAGTTTTGTTTATTGCATTCTCGGTATCGAGTTTTGTTAATTGCATTCTCGGCAATTTGGAACCCATTTTCGAAAACTTTAAATCTGAAACTCGGAAGAAACAGTTATATCACTGAGTTTGGCTTTGACCTTCGAGTTTGATTGTTTGACCAGTCAAATATCAAATTTGACCAGATATATCACATTTAACCAGTTCCGAGTTTAATCAAATCAGCAGTTAAAACATATTTTATGCTCCAATCTCACCGAGTTTGTTCTTACGATAAAACCGTAAGCAAGAAAACTCAATAAAATCAAACATAACAAAAATAAGCTCAAGAAATAAGTTGATACATCAGAATAAGCATAAAACTCAGCAAACACCGAAACTGACTGAATAATAAGCTGCGGTACTGAATTTGGAATGAATCTGGACTGAATTTGTAAACCACATCTGATCCAAATTTGCGAATAAGCTCAAAAACATCACGAATCGCCTGTGCAGCTCTGATACCACTTTATATAAATGATAATTCACAATCTCGAGAGGTCGGGGATGATGGAAAAATATAAAAGCTATTTTAGAGAGAGAAAATGATTTATTATTGAATGATTAGTGAAAATTACAAATATGAGGTTCACCCTTCTAAGGAAGATTAGAGAGTGTATTTATAGCCTAAACATAAGCCATCTTTGGGCTAATTACATTTCTAGTCCTTGTGTTTAAGACTATATAGAAACTAATGTAATTTCCACATAGACACCATATTTTTTAATCCTAACAATCTTCCCCCAATATGGTGGCATATGGAATTACTTACAATGTATCCTACAAGTACAAATATAAGAGCTTCAGCTTGAATCTTTCCATTACTTGCAGATGATACAATGTAATTTATATAAACTGAGTTAGCTTCCCCCCAGTTCATACTGCATGTCTTCATACAGCTTTCTTCATCTACTTTTTGTCGAAGTTTCTGAATCAGCTTCCTCCCAAACCAACATTCATATTGTAAGCGAATTCAGAAACTGTGATGTAGCTTCATAGAAGAAGTAGAAGTAGACGTAGACGTAGATGAAGAAGTAGAAGATGAGAATCAGAGGATTAGAAGAAGCAGAAGAAGAAGCCAGCCACATCAAACTGAACTACTTCTGTTTTGGTGAATATCCGTTCAGGGGAACATGCAAGGAATCAGCAACATCTTCTCATGTATGCACATACTTCACACACTAACCATCCAGAGGTTGAAAGCATACAATCCATCTCCATAAGATAGAAGCGGAATTGAAGATAAGAAAGAAAGAAATGAAGGTGAGATAAATACACATTTCTTCCCCATGATTGATGTTATCTATCGAATACTTCCTTTATGTAATTTCCATATAGACACCATATTTTTTAATCCTAACAACGTCAAAAGTCATATCTTCAACATCGGGGGAGACAATGATAAAACAAGACAACCTCCTACAAGAATGTTATTGGTCGTATAAGAGCGTTAACATAGAAGATCAAGTCCTTCACATCCTTAATAGAAGAACTTAAAGAAGACCTCAACAGTGGAGGAGTTTGAAAAAAGATACCTCAACATTGGGGGAGATTGTTAGCCTTAATTTTATTAAGTTGACAAGAATGTTATCGGTCTTATTAGTCACAATTAGTCTTGTTAAGTAATAGGCTAGTCAGGTTTAAAGGACTTGGATTGTAATCTAATATTGTCTATGTTTTAGGCTCTTAGCCCACTTTAAGCCAAGCCCGGCCCAAGTAGAAAAGCCCATACGCCATATGAAAGGCTTAGGGTATAAATAGGACCCTCTCCACATATAGAGAGGGTGTTGGTTACATTTGCTTCATTTCTTGTATGTGTAACTCACCAAACTCTCTCTTCTAATCTAATATTCTACATTCCATTTCCTTCCTTTTTCTTCTTATTAAATTCGGCTTATTAGAGCTTATTTGGGTTGCTTATTAGTTGTGTATGGATTAAACTCGTGGGATAACAAAATTGAACTACAATGTTTGTATCTTGAGAAAATTGAAGAATGTGAACGTCTTGAAAATGAGCTTTCAAAGAGTAAAACACAACAAACTGACAAACATTTTGCAAATCTAGAACAACGTTGTATAAATCTTGAACTTGCTTTGCAACATGAAAAGAAAAATAATGTTTGTGAAAACTCTTAGGTAAAGCAATCTTTGAAATCAGGGGATAATGAAAAAGATTTGAAAGAACAAAATAATTCCCTGATTGTTGAACTCAATCGTAAAACGCTTGAAATAAGTGACCTGGAAGCTCAGTTACAAGACAAGACGATTGCAAACGCTGAAATGAGTGAAAGTTGGAACAAGATGAAAGGTAAGAGTGTGGATACTAATTTTGGAAAACCATCAATCTTGGGAAAACCGCCTTTGCAAACAATCAGAAATCAACTAGTTGTGAGACAACCGAATACGTTTAAATCTGAACGATCTTTATTTCCAAAATCACAGTTTGCATCCCAAGTTGTTGAGAAAATGCGTTGACAAAACCAGTCACTCCACACACTTGGCCTCAAGTAAGACAATCTGCTTTTGCAAAACCTCATCATGTGAATGCACCACGCCCATCTAGGTATAGTTCAATTCAAGTGTCAACTTCGACACCAAAGGAATCAGTAGGATCAAATGACATGGTTCAAAACTGTTACCTAGAGGAAGCTAAGAAAAAGGCACAACTTCAGAAAGACAAAGTTTTGAATTCTAAACCTAGTGTGCAAAAGACTGCTAGATTACCAAACACCGCTAATGGTAGTAAACCAAAACCTAGGAAATCTTATCAACAACCTAGGAATTAGCCACCTTCCATGACTAGCCGTGTAATAAACAAAGATGTTCACATAGTAGAAACACCTAGGAATCATAAGCCTTTCTTAAAGTCAAATGACTTGGCATGTCCTACATGTAAAAAGGGCATTTACAATGCAAATCACGATGTGTGCATCATAAAATACCTCTCTAAGGTAAATTCTCGTACCTTTGCACAAAAAATGGATGCACAATCCCATAAGACAACAAAGAGATACACACTCGTAGAAAAGAAAAGCGATACTAAAAAAGCTGTTAGACAGATCCCTACAGGACAAAGGTTTTCTTCAACTAAGTCTTTCGCTACATATGTGAAAACAACGCCTCATAGATCTAGTCTTACATGGAAACCAACGGGTAGAATCTTTACTTATGTTGGTCTTAGGTGGATTCCCACTAGGAAGACTGTTGAAACCTGCATCAACACGAATGACAGTGCTTTACCATTAGGAAAGGAAACATGTACTCCTAAATGTAAATATCATACCATCTTTTACACTTGTTCAAACTTCAATTTGTTATTATTTTAGAAAATCTGTAGAAAAACAAAATACAAAAATATAAAACTCTCAAAAAGCAAATACAAAAACAAAAAAATTTCAAAAACCAAATACAAAATTAAAAACTGAATAAAATACCAAAAAGAATCTTCTTGACATGTCTTTTGGCATCGATAATATTTATGTACTTAGAAATGTCGATTAATATTTACACAAGTATGTAAATAAAGTTTGAACAAGAGTTTAAATGCTTTCAAAACATATCATTTCTAATTTTCTTAATGGCTTATGTACATATCAGTACATAACCCGTTTGATACCGCCTAAATTATACATGTTTTCGGTGGCGTTATTTATACATATTTTATCATTTCTCATGAACTTTCGATAGTTAAACAAAGACATCCCAAGCTCAAATTAAACAAAGATCAAGTACTTATACACTTCGGAAATCAAGATACAAGAAAAAGATAAAGTCTCAAGCTGAAAAGTGCAAATGAGCGCCGCACTTCTCCCCAAAGTCACAGAATTAAAGGCTAAGTCAAAATAGTGCATTAACTCTGTTAGCCTCAAAATATTGAGTCGAACAAGGAAGTTCGTTCATTTATTATATTAGGTCTCGGTCATTAATTAATATACGTTGTAATAGGCTAGACGGGTAAACGGGCTCTTAAATGTAAGTTAACTGGTCACGTGTATCGCGTGAAAGCCCAAGTAAACCCGAGCCCAGCTCGTAGAATTACTAAAGGCATGAAAGCGTTTTAGTTTTGATACATATACACCTCCTCAAGGAAAGTGAGGGGGGTTGGTCATTTGTATTTTTTCATTTTGCAAGTAAACTATCCCATTCTCTCTAACTTTCTCTTTCTAGTTTCTCTCTCTACAATTCTTCTCATCTCCTTCCTACTTTTCTTGTTCTTATTATGAAGTAGAAGTGATTATTTAGGATTCGACATTTGGTATCAAGAGCCTCGGGTAGATTGTGTTTGTTTTGTGGTTCAATAAGCTCAAAAAGCTTATTTTTGTGGCTTATTTATCAATATAAGCTCACGAATCAAAAAAATTTGGGGCTTATTGGTTTGTTTTGCTTCTCTATTTCTTGCTTCACTCGATCTACACCTTATTATGTTTCATTTTTCGTAATAACCTCAAAATTTCGTGGCTTATTTTGGATAATAAGCTCATGGTTCAAAAAAAATTTGGGCTTATTGGTTTGGTTTGCTTGTTCACTACTTCATAGACTTGTTCTATATCCTATGTTGTCACCATTTCATGCCTTAGATAAGCTACAAGGGTAGATTTTAAGCTTATTAAAATTCGACTTATTCAAGCTTATTTATAAGCTTATTTCGAGCTTATTTCCCTCTTATTTCGAGCTTATTTGACTTTTCCTATTTTTTTAAACTCACAGCTCATAACCGGTCAAAAGAGAGGGCACCAAGATCCACAAATTAAGCTTCATAAGACAAGGAAAACCTGTTTTATTAGTTAGTGGTCTAACTCGAAATGACTCAAGGTAATATGTTAACAGGTTGAGCGGAATATGTAAGTTTAGGCCTAAGAGAAATATGCAGGATTAGTCGAAGCGGAATATGCAAGATTAGTTTAAGCGAAATATTCAGGTTTAGTTTAAGCGAAACATGCAATTTTAAGTCAAGCGAAATATGTTAAATTCGAAGCGAAATGTGCAGTTTTCTATTCAAGCGAAATATGTTTAAAGTTCAAGCGAAACATGCAATTCTCAATTCAAGCGAAATATGTTTTAAGTTCAAGCGAAACATGACTGAGTACAAGCGAAATATGTTTCAATTCAATCGAAATATGCAATTTCAATTTTCAAGCGAAATGTGTAAATTTTGAAGCGAAATACGTAATTTCCAAACAAAGCGAAATATGCAATTTTTCTTTCAAGCCAAGCAAAACATGCACACCTGCAAGCGAAATATGTCAGATTAAGTTTTTGAATTTTGTTAGGAAAATATTGTAAACAGACTTAATACTGTTAGTATTAAAGTTAAGTCTGTTAGTTATAGATTAGTACTGATAGAAATAGTTAGTACTGTTGGTATAGAAGTTAAGTCTGGTAGAGAAAGTTAAGTCTGCCAGCATTAACTTAAGTCTGACAGTATTAAAGTTAATACTGTTTGACAAGATAGTTAAGTCTGTTTGTAATTATAGTAATAGCTATCAATTAGCGTTAATCTAGGAAGAGATAAGCATTATCTCTTAACGCGTTTAGGGTTCCTTAAGTCTATAAAAGGAACATAGAATAGTATTGTAAACACATGTGTTGATTGAGTATTCACAATCAAATAGTAATAGTAATAGCAAGTTTAGTATTTGTTTTTGTGTTTCTCTTGTTTAGATATTGGATTTTCAGCGTCAATATTTGTATTCCACAGTTATGGTCTATTCATAGTATCTTTGGATTTTTTCAATGGGACTAACAAGTCGTTAAGGCTCATTGAGATCCAATGTTTATAAGGACCTACAGTGGTATACAGAGCACCATACGGGACCTTTACACAAGATTGAAATAGATCAAAACCTTTTTTCCACCAAATAATGTTGTCATGTCTGCAAATGATAATTTTTCTCTTTCATGATGATGAGGGAACTTTCTCATCATGATTGGATGCATTCTTTGGTGGATATGGTACAGCATCCAACAAAGGAGATGCTCCTGCTAACCACACAAATTATCACCACAAAACACACTTTAACATTAAACTGCCCGTTCTTCAAATGGATGATTATGATACGTGGCGCCAATGGGATGGATCATTATCTTGAGTTTATAGATAATGAGGTCTGGAGAGTGATTCAGAATGGGAACTCAAAGAAGCGAGCACAAAGGTAAGGATCGGTGTATACAGGGTTCTTTCTCCAACCACACAGATAGAACTGTTTGTGAATGAGAAAGAAAGGAAAAGTGGAACACTACTGTTAATGCTGTTCCAAAAGATCATCTCAGACGTTTTCATGGCATGGATGATGCCAAAGAGATCTGGGCAGCCATTAAGACAAGGTTTGGTGGTAATGCGAACTCGAAGAAAATGCAAAAAGCTGTTTTAAAACAATAGTTTGAGGCATTTACTATCTCTACTAAGGAAAGCTTAGAGAAAGGGTATGATAGGTTTCAAAAACTACTATCACAGTTGGATGCCCTTGGTGCTGGTGTGTGATTGATGATGCAAATCAAAGTTTTTGTTTGTCCCTTCCTCCTGCGTGGGGACTGTACTAGCCATGAAATGAGAACGATGAAGAATATTGACCACATTGTCATAGATGATTTATACACTAATCTGGAGTGTCTTTGAAAAAGACATCCAAAAAGACATCATCTTTCTTCCCTGGCATCTGATATGTGGCTTTTCTCATCTACAAGCCAAATGGCTCTTTAAGCAAGCATAGCCCAAGTCACAGCTCAGGGAAGTTATAGTTCTTATCCACTTCCTTTCCAAGCAACCACCAACTGCTTATCAATGGTTCTTGCTGATGAAGTTATCCATTCCTTTTTAGCCACAAATGCTGATGATGTAGATTTGATCATGAGACCTAGATCAAATTGATGATACTGGATCTTGGAAGAAATGGATTTTGAAATTGGCAGATTGCTGTATGACTGCATAAAGATTAAGAAGTTCTTAAAAGAAGACAGGCAGAAGGCAAGAGTGGGATGGAAAAATGCATGTGGGCATTTTGATATGAGAAAAGGTTGAACTGTTTCAATTGCCACAATACTGGGCATTTTGCAAGGGAGTGCATAGTTTAAAAAGTTCAAAGGATAGTAGCAGGCTGGAAGCCGGTAGAGGTCAGGATTTAAGCAGTGAGAAACTGAAAAGAAAGCTTTGGATATGTTGAAGGTCAGATCAATTGGGTAGTGAGACTGTATTGAGAGAACTCAATCATGCTATAATGGGCGATTTCTCTGTGGAATAATGAGGTATCCATGTGCTCTAAATTGTGTTTAGATTCATATAATGCACTTCAAGCTAAGTATGATGAATTGCAATCTGAATTTGGTGATCAGGAAGCTGCCTTAACTGCCCATAAGCTAGCTGTTAAGAAATTAGAATCTCAAATTAGAGCCTCCCACAAACAACAATCTTCCTTAAATGAAAAATTAAATTTTCAAGCTAATCAAATTTTTGAAAAAGATGAAAAGCTGAAAAAGTATAGAAGAATAGGAATGAAAGCTGTAAAAGACAAAGATGCTTTACAAAAAATTGTTGATTCTTGGTTTGCATCTTCTAAAAATCTTTGGAAGCTAATTGATTGTGGGATGAGCTCAACTGTTAAGATAGGTTTAGGATATGGCATACAATCAAATGCTGAGGTCCTAGGATATGAGGAAGAGATAAGTAGAGGTATTTTTGCTTTTAGGGAAACCAATGCAGGATATAATGATATCCCATTATATAGCAGATTCAAACAGGTAGAATATAAAGGTGTCCCTCATCCTCTTAGTGGTGATTATACCCCTAGGGAACAGGAGGACATAGATGATTCTCTGTATGAGTATGGTAAATATGGACCTCAACCTCAATCTCCTAGTCCTACTGTGTCTGATGCTAGTTCCACTGTTTACTCAACTTGTCAATCCAATGACAGTGATGGGGAACAAGGAGCTGTATCTGACCATTCAGTCAATGATGACCCTATCCATGATCATATCCCTATACCTTCTATTGAGCAGGTTACCATTGCCACCCAAAAGACTCAACCACAAGTGCCTAAACCTCAACAAACAGTTGACCCTAGTTGTGCACAGCATGTAAAAACTCCTAGGCAACCAATTAGGACACCAGTGACTCCCTCACCTATTCCTTCATATAATAGACAGAATTGGAATCAAAGAATGGAAAGGGACTTAGGTGCAGGATATTCTTTTGAAAGAAAACCATGTTTTGTGTGTGGAAGTCTTAGTCACTTGATTAAGGACTGTGACTATTATGAGAAGAAGATGGCAAGGGAAGCTGCTCTTAAAAGCAAAAGGGTGGTTCATGCTGATGTTAGGCAAGCTACACCAGCCTGGACTAACACTAACAGGGTGAATAAAGCAAATCAATTCACTCCCAGACCTGTACAACTAAGTAACATTAGACCCAACCTTAGTACTGCTAACAAAACTATTAAAACTGGTAGGGTAAATGTTAATACTGGTCATGGAAATGTTAGTACTGTTAGTTCAGCTGGCACTCATATTAAGTCTGGTAGTTCTAGATTTAATACTGGCAAGCAAAATGTTAATTCTGGTAGTGTGCATGTTAATACTGCTAGAGTAAATAGACCAGTATCAAACCAGACTTCATACAAAACCAGCCCTAAACTTTCACAGGTGAATCTTAACAGTCCAAAGAAATGTTTTTCAAAACAAAGTTCACCTGTAAATAGACACTTTTCAAGAAATACAGCACACAAGTCAAATACATATGCTGTTAAGGGCCAATTGGGCACTGCTGTTAAGACCTCAGCAGGTTGTGTTTGGAGAAAAGTAATCCCACTCTCCAATACCAATAGTGGACCAACCCCTGAATCAAATGTTATTGTTTCTAGAGGTCCACAAGGCAGACCCAAGCCTGTGAAGGCCTGGGTCCCAAAGAGAAACTAATCTCTTTTTGATTGTGCAGGATCATCCACTGAAGCATATGGAGCATAGAGGTATTTTTGATAGTGGATGTTCTGGGCACATGACTGGTAACAGGGCCCATCTTGAAGATTATCAAGAACTATCCAAAGTGGGATCTGTTACTTTTGGAGGAAGTAAAGGTAGTATCAGTGGAAAAGGTACAATTAGATTAGGAAATTTAGTTTTTGATGATGTGGCTTTTGTGAAGGAACTTGGACATTTTAATCTGTTCTCCATATCTCAGATATGTGATAAAAAGTTAAATGTACTTTTTACTGAAAAAGAGTGTTTTGTGGTGTCCTCTGACTTCAAGATGCCTGATGAAAATCAGGTCCTTCTTAAAGTTCCTAGGCAACACAACATGTATACTTTTGATATGAAAAATGTTGATTCTTCAAAAGGATACACCTGTTTATTAGCAAAAGCCTCATCTGAGTTAATTCAGGTTGACTCTTAAATTAATTCTGTTTGACCAAAATTAAGTCTGGTAGTGTAAATTGTTAATACTGGTGGTTTATGTTAATGCTGGTTGCGGGAAATTTGACTTTTTCTGCTTAATTACTGTTTAAATGTAACCGTTAGAGATTTTTACGGCGCAATAGTAGTCCAACAGAGTAGCTATATATAGATAAAGTTTGATTTCTCTTTCATACTTTTCTTTTATTGCTATCTCCTTTTCTTTTGCAAAGTCAAAAAATTTCCTCTCTAACGAAAATAGTCAAGTGTTCTGCTACCAGCATCTACAATTTCATTCTCATTAAAACCTAAGTACTTAATACGGTTGTCCAATGGCTCAATTGAATTATTGTGACAAACACAATCAAGTGGGGTTTTTACGCAAGCCTAACGAGAGTGCAGGGTTTGCTGAGATAGTGGATTTTCTTTGAGGTTCCAACCTCAGGTATGCTTTAACTGCTAATCCAACTATCTATGATTCCCTTGTGAAACAATTTTGGCAGAGTGCTATTGCGAGTACTAAAGAGGATGGGTCTCTAGAAATTAGTGCAACAATTGACACCATAAGGTACACAATCTCTGAGGCGTCAATTAGGGATTCACTTCAATTAGATGATGCCACAGGAATTACAATGTTACCTAATGATGACCTTTTTGAGGGCATGGGCCAAATAGGGTATCCTACTGATGGAACTTTTACCTTTTGGAAAAGTTTCTTTACACCCCAATGGCGATATTTGGTCCACCATCTTTTGCACTGTTATTAGCTCTAAAAGGTGGTGATGGTGCTCATTGGAAGCAATATTGTAACTGCTTTGATCTGTCTATCCATGATAGAGTTATAATTTTTCAAAACTCATCTTTTGATGGTTATGTGGCCAATTTGAAGAACAAAGAAAAAGTTTTTGATGTTATCCTCGTTTTCTGCAAATATATTTAGAATATTCAAACAGGAAAACAAACCCACCCTTTATTCTTCGCTGTGAGCTGCCAAAAAGATATTTAGGAATATGAAAAGGGGTTTTCAAGGGGCACCAAGACCTTTATTGCCTTCTATGTTGCTTGTTGCTACTAACCCTAATGCAGGACAAGAACATGCTGCTCAAGCTCAATCCCAACCATCACCAACACCACCACCTATTCCAACATCTCCACCTCCACCTATTCCATCACCAACACCACCACCTATTCCAACACCAACATCACCACCACCACCACCTGAGACTGAACCTACCACAGATGAGTACATCTATGAGGAGCACTCTCCTGTCCACCATCACTTCTCACCCTCACAAGAACAGGCTCCAAGTCGCATGCCTATGGATGATTTGCTTCACACAGTTCCCAAGTTGATTTCAAGAATTGATAGCCTGGAATTGGATCTCAAACAAACCAAGCTAACCATGGGAAATGCAATAGTGAAGCTAGTCAAGAAGGTGAAGAAGTTAGAAGGGTTTGACAGATTCAGAGGATGAAGAACCTGAGGGGCTCAAGGGAGGAAAAGTCACCCCCTCTCGATTGATCCTCAAGAATTCTTTCAATCAAGGAATGGTTAAACCTCCTACAACAAAGGCACATGCCTTCAGGGGGAACAAGGGAGGAAAGATATAAGCCCAAACATCTTGAAGCAGCCAAAACTTCTCTCAATGGTTGCCTTTTAAAGTCAAGGTCCCATTGACAAAAAGGATGGAGGTACAAAGAGATGAAAAGAGATAAAGGTAAGAAAGTAGTCTCAAGCTTGGACTTTCAAGAAGATGATGCTGGTGCTGAAACAGATTAATATGTGGTGAGATTAATGCTGCTAGTATTGAAGTTAATACTGCCTAGACACTTAATACTGGGAGTATTGAACTTGTACTGTTATTGAGCACAGATAGTACTACTGGTGAAAATAAAGGCAACAGAGAAGGCGAATGCTCCTTGCTGAGGAAGAAACTCCAAAGAAGTCAAAGGAACAAATTTTACAAGAAGCAGCTGCCTTCAGAAAGCAATTCGGTTGGATTCCTTACAAAAGAAGAGGGAGGCTAAAGCAAATTCATTTGGCATGCTCTCCTAGCACAAAGATTGCAGAAGAAGAAGAGCTACTGCCGGCAACAGAGAAAAGAAAAGTAAGTAAAGGTTTGGAGGTCAGTGTGACACAAATGAAGACTGGGATTTGATTAGAGCAAAACTTGAAGCCAATGCAGAGTTATCAAAGAGCATGCTTGGAAGTGAACTTCAAGGAGAAGATTTTGCTAAGAAAATGGTGGATATTGTAAATCAAAGAAAGAAGTTGTTTGCTGAAGAAAGAGCCAAAGCTAAAAGGAACAAGCCCATGACCCAATCACAGCTGAAAACTTACATGATGAACTACTTAAAGAATCAAGGGTCATGGAAGATAAATCAGCTGAAGAAATTGAGTTTTGCAGAAGTCAAGGAAGAGTTTGACAAGCTTGTAAAACAGATTGACTCTTTTGCTCCAATAAGTTTTGAAGCCACTAAAGATAGCTTGAAAAGATTTGGTGAAGAGCTTCAAACAAAGACTTCAAAAAGACTGAAAGAGGATAAAGATGATGAATCAAAGGAGGATGAATCAACAAAGAAGTCTGGAAAGAGAAGAAAGCAAATGGCAAGGAAAGGTATGAATACAAGTGTTGATGAAAATGATTCTGAAGATTCAGATAAGGTTGGTGAGCATGAAGAGTCTAACACAGGTACTGAAACTCCTATTAATCCTGTTCCTGTAGCTATGAAAACACCTAGTGTAGCTACTTATAAGATTATTAAACAAGGAGAAAAAGGAGTATACCAAATTGTTAGAGAAGATGGAACAGATATAGTATATATAAATTTTGGTGCCATGATGAAATCTATATCTAGGGATGACCTTACTGAGTTGTATAGGATAGTGATGAATAGATATGGGATGGATGGGCCTGAGGATAAGTTAGAGAAGGGATTTTGGAAATGTTTAAGAATTATGTTTGAAGAACCTCTTAGCACAGATTCTATATGGAGTGAGATAGGACAGCAAAAGATTATAAGTTGGAGATATTATGATACCTGTAGGGTACATTGCTTAAACTTAGAATCCATGGATGTTTATATGTTGTCTGAGAAAAAATATCCACTTTCTGCTGAGGTATGTAAAACTATGTTGAAAATGAAGCTTTTGGATGGAAAGATAAGTGAAATAGCTATAGATTGGTTGAATGATGAAAAACAAGCAGGCATTAGAAAATAGTGGAAATGTGTAGGGTTGAAAAGCCTTGGATAGAAGTTGAGAAGGATAACACTTGGTGAGAAGGTGCTATGCACTTAACACAAACAATTGGTTATCAGTTTCCCATGTCTAACCAACATAGGACTGGCTAGTCCAGGAGCAAAATGGCTCTTGGTAAAACTTCTCAAATCCGTTTATGATTGGACAACTTGAAATAATTTGATATGGTTTTTTCACCTCTACATCTGTCAAGATGCGAGTTGGCTTAGGCCCCAAGTTTATGGCTTGGCTGAGGACAAACCATAACTATACCTAACCTAAAATTAACATTTACCCCCCCCACCTCCCCCCCCCCCCCCCCCCCCCCCCCCCCCCTGTAAAGACTTGCAAATCCCATATTAGATGGTTGATCAGATTTACCAAAATTGTATGGTATTCATTGCACCATTTAGTATTTATTACTGAAGCATGGCTACGCCAGGCTAACGGCTAGCTTGGTAAAGATTTCAAATCCGTTAATAAGCTGATGGGGAATTTTGCTCAAAATCAATATGGTTATCAATGTACCATGTCTTCAAACCTAAAACATTGACTGTCCATAGCAAAGCTCATGGTAAATGACACAACAAATCGTTTTATGCTGTAGTTGCCAAAAACTATTATTTTTGTTCAGTAAGATTGAAGTGCTATGAAGACTAGTTGCTGTCAAGATTTGAAGACATAAAGTCATATTATTTTGAAGACAGAAGTTCACGACAATCCTCTAAAGCCCAAGGTAAAGCTTAAAGTAGTTAAAGATCAAGAGTGTTCTGAAGGAACTTGAAGTTCATGAATGAAGATCAAGTTAGGGGAGGATTGTTAGGAAAATATTGTAAACAGACTTAATACTGTTAGTATTAAAGTTAAGTCTGTTAGTTATAGTTAGTACTGATAGAAATAGTTAGTACTGTTAGTATAGAAGTTAAGTCTGGTAGAGCAAGTTAAGTCTGCCAGCATTAACTTAAGTCTGACAGTATTAAAGTTAATACTGTTTGACCAGACAGTTAAGTCTGTTGTAATTATAGTAATAGTTATCAATTAGCGTTAATCTAGGAAGAGATAAGCTTTCTCTGTAACGCGTTTCAGGTTCCTTAAGCCTATAAGAGGAACATAGAATAGTATTGTAAAGATTTGAGTTGATTGAGTATTCACAATCAAATAGTAATAGTAATAGCAAGTTTGGTATTCGTTTTGTGTTTAATCCTTGGTATTAGATATTTGATATCCGCGTCATATTGGTATTCACAGTTATTGTCTTCATAGTATCTATGGATTTATTCAAAGGACTGTCAGTCGTTCAAGGCTATTGGATCCTGATTATAAGGACCACACTTCCATACTTCATAGTTTATATGATGTTCAAACATAGTCTTTAGATCTCCCCATAACACTCTTTCATATCCTTCTTCTGGCCTTGTATTCACATGCTTTTCTTTAACCAACTTCCATACATTTTCCATGTCTTCTCTGTCAAACTCTTTGAGTAGTTGACTAAACAATAAGTATGTCTTGGCACTTCCATCAGCTCTCATTATTTCATAATATCCATTCCTTCCTTTTCTATGAATCTAGAAATTTACAATGGGTGTAGGCTTGGTAGCAATGGGTATAGCATCAATTGCAACATCTTCTTTTGTAACCAACTCAAAGCATTGTTGAAGATCTTCTCTCTCTTTATCATCATCCACCTTTTGCTTCTTTAGCTCTTATTCTAGTCATCACCTGCTTCTTTATGAACTCCTTTCTTTTGCTATCTCTGCTTTATCTTTCTTTGAGCTTTCTCTCACCAACTCAGTATCCATATCAATAAACATGTTTACCCTTGTCATGGCTTTATCAAATAACTTCTGAATTTCTGCAAATGACTTGTTCTTCAATTGACTCTACTTGTAACCAGCCATGTGTTTCAGATAAGTTGACATTGTACTTTTCTTTTGTGCTTTAGTTGGTGGCTTGTTCCTCTTTTATTGAGCTCTTAATGCTGCAAAGTGTTTCTTTCTATTCTCCAAGAGTTCTACAAACAATCTAGCCTTCTCTTCATCTGTCAATTCTTCTTGCTCTCTTGCTTGCAATCTTTTAGCCAATAACCTATCAGCATCCATCATTGCTTATGTGTTATCCCATGATTCAATTAAAGCTATGTTGGTTTCTTCTTCCTTTTGTCTTGTAAGCCTTTCTTCTTCTTCCAATTCAGCTTGTAATTGAGCTTAAAGATTTAGAGCATCCTCTTGATCATACATAATCTAATCCTTCTTCTTCAAAAGCTTCTTAGACTCAGTCATTTTTCCCTTGACTTTGTCCTATGAAGGTTTTGATGCAGCTGGTGTTGTTGTTATAGTTGTTGTTTCACTTGGCTCTTGAATCATAACCCCTTTGACTTTAGGTTTTGCAGCTTTGATCTCTATTAAATTCTAAGCCAGGGTCAATTCATCAACAGTTATTGTTGTAGCAGTAGCAGCACCAACTGGAATTGTACTTGTGGTTGTAGCAGCATTAACCATAGGCTTTTGAGTTTCTACAAACACCTCATCACCATGAAGATCATGTACTCCAAACATATCAGGATCAATATCAAAATGAGTACTATCCAGAGTGATGTCATCATCAGCATCAATATCAAGAATTTTCCTCTCCTGTTTGGATGCATCCTCCTGATTACCCAAACTAGCTTCATTATCTGAGGAAATAACTTTAGCACTTAGACCAACCTTGTATAATCTTTTAAGCTTGTGAGTTCTTGACTTTTGCTTCTTCTCAAGCTTCTTCACTCTCCTTTTTAAGCTATCAATCTCTAGTTCTTGAATGGTCTTTGTAGTCTCCAAGTCAAGAACCTTTTTTTGTAAGTTGGTACAAAGTTCCATCAATTCATTGAGTTTCAGACTATCCTCACCACTGAGCAGTGGATCATTGGAATGTGTAGGTACACTTTCCACATTTTCAGTCTCATCTGCCATAGGTTCTGTAGGACCACTAGGTTGAGAAACTTCAGTGTCCTTCCTTTGTTTCCTCCTATGTTGTTTCTTCTGAGGTTGTGATATAGATGGTTGAGTAATAGTGGGTGTGTGATGGGGATAAGTGGGATTAGCTAAACCTTCACCCATTTCTTCCTGAGCTTGAACCATCATTGTTTGAAATAAAGGTGTGATTGTTTCAGAAAAACCTTTCCTTTCCTCTTCATGTTAGCAAAAATCTTCTTTGTGTGAGAGGGGGTAACATAAATCTTTTTGTGATGTGACATATCTCCAAGTTGTTGATTAACAAATACTTACACAAACCTTGGATACATTAAGAATTTAACCATACTATCCACATTCTTCATCATACTATCAAAGATATACTTGGAAAAGTTGAATTTTTGGTTTGTGGCTAAGCAGATAATTGCAGAAGCCATAGTGCTACTGAATTCGTTCCATGCAGTAGTCTTAGCACTTAGGCATTGCAAAATTGTATGAATCAAAAACTTCCATTGAGGAGAAAAGAAAGCTTTATAAAATATAAGCTTCTGAGTAAGTTTTTCTTACCTTATTCTTGTCAGTTCTTCAAAAATGGTAGCAGTGGGTAGACATTCAGTACCTTCAGCATCTTCTAGTAGAAGATATCTCCTTATAGTGGATTTAGTTATGATAATCTTCTTCTTATCAACTAGGGCTTGCAATTGTACTTCCCCATTAACCGTTTTTGCTTTGGCAGTATCCCAGAACTGTTTTATACATGAACAATAGATTGTAGGATTGATGGTTAAAGCATATTTGATAGGGTTTACATTCTGAAAATCAACTATCTCCTCAAACCCTTCACTTTCAGTGGGTTTATCCAAAAACACAACTAAATTGTGAGTACCAGCAAACTTTTGATCCGACATTGTGTTGGGTTTTGATGAAGAATGATGAAATTGAGTTAGCGTTTATGATTAGAGAGTATATAAAGGATTAAAATCGATTGAATGAGTGATTGAAACCCTTAATCGAAGTATTTATGAAAATACCCTCAACAACATTAACGTTCACCAGCAGTTGTAAGTTATGCCTAACAGCATTAACTTTCAACTAGCAGTAGTAAGTAACCCAGCAATAGATTAAGCCTGACATCATTAACTTACAACCAGTAGTAGTAAGTTATGCCTAGCAGCATTAACTTTGAATTACCAGCATTAACTCCAATTCCTTTCTAATCGGCATTTCCATCATCAAATTAATATTTTAACTTACAAATTTTCTCTGTCTGTTTTTGATTTCTCTAAATTCTTTTAGCTCACAATTCTCTCTGTCTGTTTTTGATTTCTCTCAATTCTTTTAGCTCACAATTCTCTCTGTCTGTTTTTATTTCACACATCTCTCTTTCTGTTTTTATTCTCACTTATTCTCTCAATTCTCACAGTATTAATTATACCAATAGGAGTAAGTATAACTAACAGAATTAACTCAGCAGTATTAAGTATAACTAGCAGCACTAATTATACTTAACAACAGAAATTTGAAGTTACCAACACTAATTTAAATTTCCATCCTTAGCAGCTTTTGCATTCCATTTCAATAATCTTTTATGTATAATCCGCTGCACATTAACACAATTTGTTACACCCCCATAAAATCACAACGCAGCGGAATTCCACTTTGGGGTGCTACTTCATAGTATAAAGTACAAGTTACAGAAAACGACCTCAAAAGAGACATTAATAAAATGTCACATTCGATTAAAATTTTAGAGTAAAATCAGGTCCCAATAATTTCCTTTTTAACAAAAGTTACAAGAGTTTAAACATGAATCAATTGTATAATTAAAGATAAATGGTTATCGAATGTGAAGAAAACCAAGTCCTTGAAGTTTTAATATAAAAAAAACAACGGACTCGAATGCTCCCAGAGCGCAGATCTAGCAAATAGTTAAAACCGAGCGAAATTAACATGCAAAACTGTTTTCACACAATAATCTACATGTTGGTTGAATTATTATGGTTTAAGTAAAAAAAAGCAGTTGTTAGTCCCGGGAAAGAGTTACTGAAATAGTTCAAGTAATATTTTCAGTAAATAAGAAAGTAGCGTAACAATATTAAACGTTAATAATTATTTCTGTAGTATCCAAGTAGTGATTAATAAATCAGGAATGTTCAGTATTCCGTGGGACTCCACAAGATTTAAGTAACGTAAGCGCAAGAGAAACAAAATTCTCCAAGTCTAGAAATGAAACAAGTTGTATTTGCACTATGATCATGACACACGAAGCCTTAACACGTATAAATATAATCAATATCAATAATCGTAATTAATATATGCCAATTACAAGCAAGCAAAAAGGAAAAAAAGGCATGCTGCCAAACATACAGCGTATTATGCAAATGTTAAACTGCGCCACTATGGTTATCTAGAAACCATATCCCGGGCGGGGGAGGGGATTGTCGAGTTCCCCAGATAGAGCTATCCACTTAACAACTAGCGTATCTTACTCATCCGGTATTTAACGGTTCTGGTAGTAAAGGGGGGACTTAATTTGGCATAGCGGTATCTCACTAGGCAATAATTATTCAGGTCATTATTATGGATTAGCATACCAATTTGAATGCACTTAGTTGTCCAATTTGTAAAACAAGTAAAGGTAATGTAGGTCAAAACTCTCTTGTTTTCATATATAAAGAATTTCTGTTATCTCAAATCATGTAGTAAGCAAATCATATAGGCCTTTAGTAAAAAATTCATGAGTAAACAAACAAAACTGATTGTAAAAGTCATGTAACGCTTTAAGTTGTGAATCAATAAGTTTTGGCTTAGTAACACGAGCATGGTTATTCTCCCCCGAAAACAGTTTATGGGAAAACCATTAGAAAAGAAAAAAGATTAGAAAAGAGGTGGCTGTTGGAGATCGTAGGTTCAAATGTGATTGGGAGCTAACCGAGTGAATAGAAGATCTCGAATAGAAGATTGTGATCAAGGATATCCTTACAAGGATAGGAATATAGAAAACAAACGGCCGACAATAAACCGCGACCTATTAATAAAAATAATATCGCATTGAGTACACCGCGGAGGCTTTTATAAAAATACGGCAAACCCGATCCTCACGCACACGCAATGTACAACTGTCTTTTAACTGTGACATGGTAATAACATTAAATACTTTGGAATCCTTGGAATAACATCAACTTAATGTTCTTATTGAATTACACTGATCTTTCAGAAATTTTATCCCAGTTTTTTTTAGGTTTCTTAGCTAAATGATCGGGATTGAATAACTTATTTAATGGAACGCTTTTAACCTTGGTATATTCCGACTATTCGATCTCCCTACCAAATTTAAGCTTCCCTTATATGTTATTTATATTTTAACTATCATTAATTCACCCATAAGATAGCCTAAGTAAATCTTTATTAGAAAGTCACATCATTGACACTTGTTTTTAAAACTAGGGTCTGCTGGTACTTTCTGCATAGTTGGCACTATCTGAACCTTTCAAAACCCATACAGGAAATTCTATACATAATTCAGGGAAGTAACACAGTTATGAAGATGTATTCTGTTTAAATTAAATTTCGTTGGATAAAAATATTAAGTTTTGACGCACCGCCTGAAACAGCCCTCGCACCCACAGCATCTTTACAATAAATTTGCTGGACAACAATACTCAGTTTAGAAAACTTAATCATTTTACCAAAGGGTTTTTTGATCACTTTTATATTCTGAAAATTTGACGAGAGAAGGTCCTCATGTTCGTTGGAAAGTTGACTCGATAAGTCTACATTATTATTCATAGGGTCCTTGCCAAATCTAGAAATGCTCTATTGGCTATAGGCCCAAGTTACACTACTAGCAAAACATAATGGACTAAACTTCTGCAATAAAAAAGGGTACGTGTGACAAGGATTTTGCCAAAACATTTCCCAACTTCATATCGTCATATCTTTTTCGTTCTTTAAGATGTTGGTAAGCCTCAACCAATGTTTTCCCAAACGTTCATTATAACGACCCTTACCACTACCACCTAATCTATTAAATCTCAGTTTTGTTTACAACAATGATCATCTCGCACAATTCAAGCCTTATAAACTTTCTGGTTAATTGGGGGTTAATTAAAACCATTATCAAATCTCACAAATTTTCGCAGAGATCTCAAACAGACTCCAATAATCTCAACAATACTAACCTAATACATCTATTCACTTACTAATCTTTTCAATCAAACATATGTAATAAAAACATTGCATTATAATCCATGGACTATCATACAAGTATATATAAATAAATTGTTTAAACCTTACAAAAACTAGAAATTGAACTTACAAGATAATAAGGAGTAATTAGATGATTCTAAACCAAATAACCCCTTGTAGGGTTTGGCGACGTGGCCAAACACCAAGGATTTAAAAGAAACAACAAAAGGCAGGGACCCAAGAAATCTGATTTTATCTCACCAAATTTTGTTCACTCTTCGATACAAATCAAACTCTTAAATAATATACCATTTGTACTCCAATTTGATCAAACCCTTAAAAAATCAAATTTCTATAAAAAATCAAGAATTTGGTTGTAACTTGATTGCATGTTTGATTTTATTGGGAAAAGAATGGTGGGGGTTTTGTTTAGGTTGGTGATTTTAGGTTGATTGGAAGTACATTGGTAGCAGCTTTTGGTGGGTATTGGTCGGTAGGTGGTTTGGGGGCTGTTGGACGACGATACAGGAAATTGGTCGGCAGGAGGAAAAAAGAAAAAAGAGTCGTTGGTTGTGTGTGTTTTTATGAGATGGGTTTATAAAAAAAGGAAAAATATCTTATATACATAGAAGTAATCTAGGATGTATCGACTAATAAAAAAAAAAATTCCAAGGGATGTTGTTTGGGCTTACAATATCGGCCCAAGAAAAAAGGGAAGGTGAAAGATTTGGGCTTATAAATTTTCTATTTATCCATTACTTTGTTATTTAAGCCAAACATTCAAACATTTAATTAACCTTGCAATTGTTTTTGTAAAAACAACGATATTTTTTTTTTTGGGGGGTACCCCCCAACGGTTTCGGCAGAAGAGAAAAGAAAGAAGAAATACATATAAAAGTAAAAAAAATACAAAATTAAAAATAATTAAGCTCCCGAGGCTAAAATATGGAGTTGTTGATTTCTCAACGTTAAAATGATTAATTAATAGTATTATAAAATCATTCATGGCACGCTTTCGCAACTAGCTAATAAAAACGACGTATTTTTGTTTTGTTTTTTTTTTTAAACGGCATAATAAAAAAAAAAAAAAAAAAAAAAGAAAAAAATAAAACCAAAAATAATAATTTCTCTTAAAAATTTGAAATGGAATTTAGAGCTCGTTTGGTTTAACAAAAATTTGACCGTTAAAATACGAGATGCTACGTTTTCCCACCTTATCGGGAGCGCCGTCTTGGTGATTATATTCGACTTATCTCCATAGGGTTTTTCCTTTTTGCGACGGTCTGATCCACAGTTGAAAACAAAAAAAAAAAATCCTTATAACAATCTTTACTGAGTCCTAAGGGATACCAAAGAATGTTTATGTACTGGAGGTACAAATGAACACATACGACTATGTCACAAATACAACATTTGCCACATGAACCTTTCCACAATTTCTTCACTTACATAAAAGTGGATGTCCTATTATCGTAAGTGATGAAATTATGAACTCATGGTTCTGGAAAGGTTTATAATTTCTTTATTCAATGAAGAAGCGTCCTAATTCATTTCAATTGTGATTATAAATCATCACTTCTTAAGTATGGGATGCGACACAAAACAAAATATCACAACAAGGATCAAATGCTAGTATATCTAAAGTAAGGGCGGTGCTTCGGTGGTCTGTGTCGCCTTAGCGGCTGATCCATGATTTCTTCAAAATCATAATCAAGTAACAAGATGAAGATAAGACGTTAGTCGCAATTCGCAATCCAAAGTTCTAAGTGTCTTACACACGACTGATCACGATGGTAGACAAGATAAAGTAAGTTACTCCCATCAAGTGGCAAGGATATGACTTCCAAAACATTGATTATGATGTAATATATATGGATTTCAAAAGCCTTATGAAGATGTTCTCAAATCGGAGTCGTTTAGAGAAATAAAATAGTAGAATTTGACAAACATACCCTGAATTTCAATACCATCAAATAAAGGATTTCGAAGATTCGTCGCATTGCTCATTATAAATCATTATAGTAAACGAACTCTCATTAAGACGTACTATAGTACTATACACAGATGTACTGTTTATTATTATCACGTGAAGATTTCACCTTTTAGGTTTGATTTGCATTAGGCATCAAGTCTAGCTCTGATTTTGAAAAGCATCGCTAATATACAAACATGCAGGGTTGGCAGTTCCACTGTTTCCAAATTCTAATCATACCGTTAGTTTAGCCATAACACTCCAAAGCCAAAGCGACACATCGTCGACCGTAAAATTAGTTAAATCTCACACAAATCACTTTTATTATAATAAAACAAATAGACTGCACAATCCAGAAGATTGAGGCATAGGAGAAAATTAAAAGAAGGTAGTAGCTCATATACGTTCATTGTATCTTTATGATACTAGTATTGATGTTCAGAGGTGCGAAAATGTAGGAAAACAGGAAGTACGCGAGATAATCGGAGTGGTCAAATATAATATATTATAATTACGACCGATATAAAGGTAAAAAATGTAAGGACGTCATAAGATAGACTATTAAAGGAGAGCGAAAGCGAATTTCATGCACTCAAGTTGTTATAAATTACTACCCCACCCCCCCCTACTATACTCTATCGTAATAGCCTCTAAATTAGCGTCATGGCAAACAAAGAGCTATAGTTAACCCTGAGAGGCCACCATCCCCCCCCCACCGCCCATAAGCCCGCCTTCAATCCGCGGATATTGGTGACAATAGCCGTGAACACGAGCTCTTAAATTTTTTCAAAAAATAGTTTTTTTGTTTAGGTTTTGAAACTGACCTAACCTTAGTTCTCTATAACTAGTGCTGCGATGACATGATACCATTTTGTACTAGACACTCTTCCACCTTTTCAAATTTACATTCAAAAACTCGATCGCCGAAAATTCCACTTTGGTGGTGGGGTCGCTCACTCGCTAACCTTTCATAGTAAAGTAAGAATGAGTAGAGTACAAGTTTACAATGTTTACTGATTAAACGACCGATTTTAAAAGAACGTTAAATTAGACTATTCTATAAATGTCTATCTAGTTGTCTGATTAACCAATTTCAGTATAGTCTAATCATCTGCCTTTGGTTAATTCCCGCCAATATTACTCCTTGCACGTCCTTTCTTAAAGTATACCAGTTACTTGTAGTTTTAAATCGATGGTAATTCGTAATTGTATATTAAGATTGAGTGTATAGTTATGGGTTAATCGATTTAGTGTTGAAGAGAGACAAACTAAGGTCCTTGTAAGGTTTTTTAAGTATCGCCACACAGCGTGTACGATCGCGAAGGTACCAAGATGACTGAATGAGCTCCCGACCAATACGCAGCTAGCAAATTAGATACGCCCTGAGTTGGAATAAAGACATGCTGAGAAGATGATTATACCCAACTCGTACACTGTAAGATATGACAAATAATGTTGGATGATTTCATTGGTTCAAGTAAAAGCAATGTTAGTATTTTACTGTAATAGTATTGAAAATATGTTTACAGAAGTTAATTACTCTTTTCAATGTATATGTGAAGAAGTTTATAGCCGTGTTGTACATATTTATAGTTCAATAGCGATAGCTCTTTAGGTACGCAGTAGTCGTTCTATCAATTTTCATACGTTATTATTTCCGAAATCCAAGTAGTGTTTCATTAATTGTCTCAGAAAATGTTTGAGGGTAGGAGAGAGCTCACCGAAGATATTAAGTAACGTAGACATAAGAGATTGAGAATCAACACCTTCGACTTGAAGTCTAGAAATGATAACAAGTCATTTAGCGCACTAAGCGTCATCGACGCATCCGAACTCTGCTCTTGTTAAAAGGACAAGTGCAATTTGAATCAATTCATGTAATCGTAATATATGTCCACCAAGCAGGGAAAAATGGTTTGCCAGCCAAACGCATCCCTCAAACTTTAAACGTTTGTTATTATTCAAATGTTAAATGACGCCACAGTGGTTTTATCTAGAAGACCATACTCCCGGGCAATCTGGGGGTTTGGGCAATTCATGGGGGTATTGTCTAATAGTCCCGGGATAGTATCCTTACCCCAACACTGAGCATATCTACTCAGCTCTGATATTTAATGGTTCATTTGTTAGAAACTGTAGACGTAAAAGAGGGGGACTGTTAATATATGGCATATCGCGCCGGTTAAACCTGTAGCAAAATAAATTCTGATTTATAATAAATCTGGGCATAGCTACAATTGTGAAACGCACTTTTGGTGTGGTCCGCGATTTTTTTGTTGTTATTTAAATCAAGTATTGTGTTCATATAAGAGACTCTCTAACAATTTTCAATATAGATAGGTGTATTTCACTGTGTGGTATCTCAAGTGTCAATGTTGGTATGCAATCAAGCTATTTAAGTAAATTTCATGAGCTATAATAACCAAGTTTTAAAAGTCATGAACGCTTAAGTAGTAGAAATCAATAAGTTTTGGCTTAGTAATACACGAAGCATGTTTTTCTTCACCCCGCAAAACCGGTTTATGGAAAACCATTAGAAAAGGAAAGATGGGGCTATGAATGAACATTTTACGTCACCGTAGAAGATAGAATGATGTGTTCAAGAATATTCCCAAACAAAGTTAGAACGATAACGCCCACGACAATCAACAGGTCGATGTGCTCGCTCCAGTAAAGAAAACGTAAGTACTAGATAGGCGTTTGTTTTGTTTTGAATTTTCAGCAGAGCTATATAAAAAACGCATACTCACTCAATTTGTACACGTTTATTGCATTGTGCATGAAAAATAATAATTTGGAATCCAATGCGACTTCATCACTTAATCCGTTCTATTGATTACACATTTTCCTGAACTTTTATCCAGTTTTTAGCCTAAATAATCGGGCGCCTTATTTAATTGGAAATGGGGATAGTATAGATTGGATGTGCTATTATTGGGGAATCCATTCGTTTTGGTGCTGGTGTTACATTTTGTCGAAAACAACTAGCGGTTCTGTCTCGTGAATCTGCACGCGCGTCCGATCTGTCTTAGTCTTATCGACTTTCATATGTTATTTAATAACCAATAAGATTACACCCTATTAAGATTTAGCTCATAAAGTAAATACATGACCTATCTTATATGTAAGGACTCATCAATGACACTGTTTTAAATATACTTGAGCTGGAGGTTTGCTGGACTTATGCAAAAGTTTGGGCACATTGACTTATCCAAACCTTACAGAAAATTTCTATAAAAATTTGTAGGGAGTGGATAAGTCACACATGTTGGATGATGCATTTAATACAGGTTTAAAATTTTCGTTTGAAAAAATATTAGTTTTGACCCGCCTGCCACACAGCATCTTTTACAATCAAATTTAACTGGACTCAACCTAAACACAGTCATTTGACTACCTTAAGTCTCGGTTTATCTAATTGGCCTTAACTCAGACAGTTTTTTGTACAAAGGGTTTGGACTCATCTCTTAATATTCTGAAAGATTATACAGGTCTAATTAGTTGGAAAGTAGTACGCGACAGTACCTTAATTTCATAGGGTCCTGCAAATCTAGAAATAGCTTATTGGCGATGACCAAGTTAAACTACCTCGAAAAATGGGACTAGAAAATTCTTGCACAAAAATACAAAAACGACTGTAAGTTCTTGACTTCATTTATTTTTCACGATTTTGGTTCTTTGGTTGCCAGATTTTCGCTCACCATACAACTTTCAGATAATGTGTCCCATACTTGCAAATCGCATTCATCCATATCTTTTTCGTTTTTATTTAAGAGTTGGATGCCCAAATTATTTACAACAGAATTCATGATATAACGACCACTACTCCCAGAAATCTTTTAAAATTGCTCAGTTTGTACACAAATGATCATCTAGCCTATTCAATCCTAAACTTTCTGGTCTATTTGGAGTGGTTTTAAAACCATATTCAATTCTTCAAATTTTCGCGCAACCATATTCAAATCACGATTCCAATAATCTTCAAACTAACCTAATAAATCTATTAAATCTTACTAATCTCACAACAATATTAAAGAATATAACGATGCATTCTACGCTAAAATCCCTGAATACATGCAAGATATATTTATAAAAATTAAACTCCATAAGATAAAAAACTAGCAATGACTCACTCCTTTACATAATGATAATTAAAGGATGTAGCATTTTATGATATGATCAAATCCAAAAAACCCTTGTGGTCTTGGCGAATTGGCCAAAACACAGATGAAACACATCAAAGGTGTGAGGACCCAAACTCTTGATTTTATTCACACAAAATTTTTATTTGTACACTTTCGCTCAAATTAACTCCTTAATTTACCAATTGTAATCAATTAGAATCAAACCCTTAAAAATCATATTCTAATAAAAATCAAGAAATTTGGGTAACTTGATTGCTATGTTTTGGATTTTATTGTGGAAAGTGGGTTGGTGGGGGTTTAGTTTAGGAGTGATTTTAGGTTGATTGGAAGAATACTTGGTGGAGTTTTGGTGATGGTAGTGGTGGTTTGGGGCTGTTGGTCGACGAACAGGAATGGGAGGAGGAAAAAGAGTCATTGGTTGTGTGTGTTTTTATGAGATGGGTTTATAAAAAATAAAAAGGAAAAAACTATCTTAATTATACATAGAAGTAATTTAGGATTTATGACTAATTAACAAAAAAATTCTAAGGGATGTTTGTTTGGCTTTACAACTATTCGGCCAAGAAAAAAAGGGTGGGCAAAAAAGAGTTTGTGGTTTTTAAAAATTTTCTATTATCCATTTACTTAGTTATTTAGCCCAAAATTTACATTAACTCTGGCTAATGTTTTTTTTGTTAAAAACTCGGAATTTTTGTCACTTGGTCTTTTTCGGCTCAGAACAGAAAAGAAATACATAAAGTAATAAAAATACAAATTAAAAATTAATTAGCTCTCGAGGCTAAAATGTAGAGTTGGTTTGATTTCCCAACGTTTTTAAAATGGATATAACTTATTTCAAGGCATAAACGTCTTCGCAACTAGCAAAAAACGGTAACGATTTTCCGTTTTTTTATATTAAAACGAACAAAAAAAACAAAATAATTATAATCTTCCTTAAAAATTTGAAAATGGAATTTAGAGCTCGGTTTAAAAATTTGACCGTAAAATACGATGATGCTTCGTTTCCCACCTTAGGGAGACGCCGTCTTGTGTATCCAGTGCTCTATTCTTCGACGTATCTCCATAGGGGTTTGCACGGTTATTTTGAATCCACTGTTTGGAAAAAAAGAAAAAAGAATCCTATATTAACAATTTAGCGTCGGAAAGGAACCACAATAGAATGATTATTCGTTATCGGATGAACAACACGTTTGTTCGAACATACACATAAGCCAAGACATTCACAATTCTGCACATTTACATAATGAGGCGTATCTCCAATCTAGTAGTGATGATATTACTGAACTACTTGGTTCGGCAAGTCTTTTATTTCCTTTATTCACAAAATGAAGAATGCGTCCTAATTAATTTCAATAAGACTGATTTTAAATCTTCCTACTTAAGTATTGGCCGACTAAAACAAAAAATTCGACTACAAGATCAAATGCCTATATTAAGTAGGGGGGGGTGTTCCTCTAGAGGCATTATGATTCTTCAAAATCATAACAAGTAACAAGAAGAATAATAAGACGTTAGTCAATCGCATTCCAAAGTCAAGTGCTAAAAGACGGCACGATCCGAGGTGACAAGATAAAGTAGTACTCTTATCAAGTGGAAGACTTCAAAACAATAAATTATGAAGTAATATATGTGATTCAAAATAAGCCATATGAAGAGTGTTTCAACTCAGGAGGTCGATACGAGGAGAAAATAACTAGCAGAATTGATAAAATACCCTGATTTTCAATTAACATCAAAAAGGATCGAAGATCGTCGCATGGGCTCCATAATAATTTATTGTAAAACGAACTCATTATGTCGGTACTTAGTACTATAACATATGTAACGCTTAATTATTATTACGTAGACGATTTTCACTTTAGGTTTGATTAGCTTAGATCAAGCTAAGCTCGATTGAAAGATCGTAAATTTTATAAATATAACATTAAATTTAAAATTATACGCGAATCTTTGAGGTAGGCGTACCCACGTCCAAATTCTAGTCATACGTCTTGGCCAATGATATAACACCAAAGCGAACTATCAATGCGAGTTATAGTTTATAACTCACGCACAATATCACTTATATATAAATGACCGGAAAATCAAGAAGATGAGCATAGAGCATAAGAGATTAAAAGAAGGTGGGTAGGGCTTAGCTCTTTTATACGTAAAAGTTTCCTTATATGTGATACTAGTATTGATGTTCGGAGTGCGAAAAATAAGAAAACAGGAAGTACATGCGATTATCGGAATATTTGCTTCCGTGGCTCAATTTTATTAATTATATAACCGACCGATTTCCGTATAATGGTAATTTTTTTTTTTTAGTAAGGCGTCATAAGATTGACCTCTTTAATGATTCGAGCGGAAGTCCATGACTAAGTGTTTTCTTATCATTATCTATGTAATTAGCAATAGGGATGCAAAAGAGACCAGCGTTTATAGTTAACTGAGAGACTAGCGCGCGACCCAGTCAACGGTTATTGGACAATGTGAACAACTCTTAAATTTTTATCAAAAAACAGTTTTAGTTTTGGTTTTTGGTGAAAACGACCTATATCTAGATTCTCTTATAAACTAGTGGCTCTGTGATACTATATGTTACACACCCCATAATAAAATCACAACGCATCGGAATTCAGTGACTTTCGGGGTGCTGGCTACCTTCATTGTAATAAAGTACAAGTTAAGATAACTGACCTTTGAAAGTGACGTTAATTATAAATGTCACATTTCCGATTAAAATTTCAGAGGTAAAATCATCTGGGTCCCAATAATTTCCTTTTTAACAAAAAGTTACAGAGTTTGTTTAAACATGATTCAATTTGTTATAATTAACGATTAATTGGTTATCGAATGTTAAAGAAAACTAAGTCTTGAAGTTTAGTTTTAATATCCTACGCGACTCGAATGCTCCAATGTATAAGCCAAGCTTAGCAAATAGGATAACATAGAAATTACATGCAAAACGTCCAACAATAATGTTTGGATGATGATTCTTAGGGTTAAAGGTAAATGTCAGTTATTGAAATACAGTTCATGTAATATTTAAAGTATAAGAAGTAGCGTTACAAATATTTCAAAAACGTTATTATTTCCGAAATCCCTAAGTGTAGTAACGTGCTTCAATCAAATCAGCTGAAGATGTTCAGTATGTGGGGACCACAAGATTTAAGTAACGTTGACAAGGAGTAACTAATTCACCTCAAGTCTAGAATTGAAATACAGTATTATTTGCACTTAGCTCCATGACACCGTAACCACTTTAACACGTAATATAATTCAAAATCATGGTAAATTCGTTAATATTTGCCAAATAGCAGTGGGGTCTAAGGATGTGCCACAATCAGACTATCGTCATTATTCAAATGTTAAATGGCCACCTTGGATTTTCTAGAAGTTTCCATATCCCGCGAGCCGGGGAGGGGGGGGGTAGGGATTGTCAAATTAAGTCCCAAATTGTTCTATCCACTACACTCGCATTTACTCAGCGATATTTAACGGTTCATGATGAAAAGGGTGAGCTTAATTGGCATATGCGGTTACTTAGGCTAATATTATTTCATGGGGTGTGTAATAATTGGATAGCTTACAATTGGAAAGACTTGTGCTCCAATTTAAAACATAGTAATGGTGTTCAAAAACTTCTCATGTTGTTCATATTTTGAATTCAGATGATCTCAAATCATGTAGTTAAGCAAATCAAGTTTAGTAAATTCATGAGGTAAACAACCATGATATTAAAGTCATTTAACGCTTAAAGTTAGTAGAAATCAATAGCTTCTGGCTTGTCTTAGTTAAAATACGAAGCATTGATAGAATGTATTCGCACCCCAGAGTAAACAGTTTATGGGGGAAACCATTTGAAAAGAAAAAGATGGGGCTATGAATCTTCACCTGAGGGTATAGAAGTTGTGATAAAGATTATCCATGAAACAAACAGATAGAAACAGAACTGACCGACAATCAACCTCGGACCTATTAATTAAAAATAATATTGCCGATTGATCACGCGACGGTACATATATAAAATACGCACTCCCCTCAATGTTCTTTATATATATTGATGACATGAAAATATATACTTTTGGCGAATCCAGGGTCCTACTATCACTTAATGTTTCTATTGATTACACATTTTCTGAATTTTTATCCGAGTTTTTAGATAATGATAGGTGCTTAAAAAAAACTTTTAATTTTGGAAGGGAACGCCTATGGTCGTAATCTAGTCGTCCTCCCCTCCATTCTCTTATGCTTCCCTTATATGTTATTTAAACTACCATAAATGTCACCATAAGCCATTAGCCTAATTTATAAGTAATCTTATTATGAAAGACTCATCATTGGCATTGTTTTGTTGTAAAATACCAGGGTCTGCTGTGTGTTGGACTTTGCAAAAAGTTTTGGGCACAATATTGACCCATTTTTTTTTTCCAAACCTTTACTAGGTAAAAATTTCTATAAAAAATTTTCAGGTAAAAGTCCTCACACATGTTATGAATTTGTGATACACTGTTTAAATTTTGTCGAACAAATATCAAGTTTTTTTGGTATTGGACCCGCCTCTCTTGTATCGCACACACAGCATGTCATCCTCTTTAGCAATCAAATTTCTGGACAACAAAACATAGTTTTGACAACTTAATCTCTTTGTATCAAATGGTTTGACTCACTTTTATATTCTGAAAAGTGACGAGGTTTCTTCTTGTACGTTGGAAGTTTGACTCGAAGTACTCGTATCATAAGGTCTGCAAACAAATCTAGAAAAGCTATTGGCTTGGCCAAGTTTTACACTACTCGCAAAATATGGACTATATTTCTGCACAAAAAACGTCTTGTGTGCAGTATTTTGCCAAAACAATTTCACCAACTTCAATAATCGCTATATTCCTTTTTCGTTTTTTAAGAGTTGGATATAGCCCAAATATTTACAACACGTTCATTATAACGACCGATACTACCACCACTAATCTTTTAAATCTCGTTGTTCAACAATGTCATCTCGCCAATTGCAATCCTAAACTTTCTGGTCTAATTGGGGGGTTATAAAAACCATATCATTATCTCCAAATTTTGTATATCAAAACACGCTTCATAATCGCAAAATAACCTAATACATCTATATTAAGTACTAATTCTCACCAACAACATAAGAATCATAACATGGACTTTTTAATTTTCCCATTGGATACATGCAGTATATATAAAAATTAAACATAAAAAACTAGAAAAGACTTTACAGGATAAATAAGAATATAAGAAAGTTAATTAGATGATCAAATAACCAATAACCACTTGTCGGTACTATTTCACTCTTTAAACTGGCAACTGTAGCCCAGAAACTCGAAAGTAACTAACCCAATGATAAGGACCCAATAGATCTTGATTTTTATCACACCAAAATTTTTGTTACACACTGCTCAAAATCAAACTCCAATTAATTTACACAACTCGTTACTCCACATTATAGAAGTCCAAACCCTTTTAAAAAATCAAATTCTTTTAAAATAATCAAATGAAATGTTGAAGGAGTAACTTTAATGCCTATGTATTGTTTTTTTGATCTTGTTTCTTTTTTCATTAGGAGAGATATGGATGATGTAGGTATGAGAGGGGACGGTTTACCTAAGTTTTTTAGGAGATTGATTGTGGTGAGAGTCTGGAGCTATTAGGATGGATCAGTTATTGTAGGTGCTATGTCTTTGGTCCCTATAACGGTGGTGGTTGGTTTGGGGCTGTTAGGCCCGAACTCGTCTATGGATTGGCATAGGAGGGGAAGAAAAGATGTGTTGGTGTCTGACATGTTTCTGTGATGGGTTTTGTTTTTTTCTATTGAAGATTGTGGTTTATTATAATAAAGTAAATAGAGGGAATAAGTGGTGATACTTCTTTGGTTTAATATATCATAAGAAGTTATTGCTAGTCGAGAGTTTGGGTCACTTTGTAATCACTGGATATATTAAGAGAGAAAAAATTACAAGGTTATGTTTGTTTGGGAACTTCTCAATGATGGAAGCCATGAAGGAATAAAAGGAAAGGTGAAAAGGGCATAAGAAAGATGGGGGTTCTAGGTCAGTGGGTTATATTAGAGAGAAAATTTTGTCTTATTTATTCCATTAGCTTTAGTTTTTTGAAGCTCATTAACTTGTAAAATTTTTACTTTTGTGTAAAATCAAAAACACCTGATTTTTATTTATTGTACTTATTATACACAACATTGGCGTATTTGCGGCCAGTCCGCTACTAGAACCGAATGAAATATAAGTTACATAAAGTCCACGATAAAAACCCATTATACGCATAGTAATATTTAGCGAATATCATATATGAAGTTATAATTCTGCTGAGCTTCTTGATCTGTTTGGCGCTTCAGAAAGGATGATACATGATGTTAGATTTTGATATTAACTTTTTTAGTTTCCGCTCTTTACGTTTTGCCCTGAGAGAGAGTGGAATCCTAATAATGTTATTCAAGGCCAACGCTCATACAGCGTTTATTATAGCGCAAAAATCTCGCACCTTTTATTTCGCCCATCTCGCTCGTTTTCGTTCGTTTCCTCTATTGACTTGTTTTTTTTTTTTTTTTTTTGATTTTAAATGTTTTTAAACGACAAAAATAACGCAAGTTGTTGTTTGATTTAATAATAATATCGAGATTCACTTTAAATATTTGAAATGGAATTTTGAGCTATCGGTATTAAGAGCAAGGTGTCTTTGAACCGTAAAAGTTTAACGAGAGCCTACAGTCCTTCCCATCCTTAAGAGAGACGCCGGTCACGCCGGGATACTATGTTACGATCACCCTTATCGCCTTAGTGTTTGCTCGTGACGGTTGATCCTACCATAGTTGGAAAAAATAAAGCAATCCATAATTATAGACGCAGAATTTAAGAGTCACGAAAAGGAAATCCCAAAGACTAGTTGTATTCAGTACGGATGCAACAATTCTTCGCCGACTTTTATGTCGAGTATACCTATAAGCCACAGACATGTCACATTCTTACAACTTTTAAATAATGAGGAGCCGTCCCATAAGAACGAATTATGTAAGTGTTATGCAATTTTAGAACTGCATGGTTCTGTACAGTTTTTGATTTCCTTATGCACAATGACTGAAGACTGTCACTGAGTATCGTTGTTAATTCATTTCAATAAAGATTATAGAATCATCCTAGCCTTTAAGTAGAATGAACGTCTAAATTAAAATGGCGAGATCACAAAACATATATTATCATACACAACAAGAATCAAGATGACATATATTAAGTCAAACTGAGGGGCCCTAGGGTGTTCTCTCCTTGTAGCGGCACGATTCTTCAGAAATCATACTGAAGTAAACATGAAGGCAATAATAAGACGTTTAATCAATCCGGCAATTCCCTATTGTCAAGTGCCCAAAAGAGGCACGATCCGATCTTCTTGGTGACAAGTTAAGTGGTACTCCCATCTAAGTGGTAAATAAAGACTTTCACAAAAAATAGATTATGACAGTATATTATGGATTTCTAAAGCATAAAAAAGCGTGTTCAAATCGGATAGTCGATCGAAGAAAATAAACAGCTGAATTGACAAAATATACCCTGAATTTCGTAGATACCATCAAAAGGATTCGAAGATCGTCGCATTGCTCATAATAAATTATAGTAAACGAACTCATTAAGACGTACTATAGTACTATACACATATGTAAGTAATTATTATTACGTAGACGATTTCACCTTTAGGTTTGATTAGCATAGGCATCAAGTCAAGCCTCTGATTGAAAGTATCGACTAAATTTATACCGCAACATGCGAGTAGGCTCGTTACCCACCGGTCCCCAAATTCTAATCATTCGTTAGCCATAACAAGCAAGAAGCGACACTTATCGTGACCGTAAATAGTTGAAACTCACACATATTCAACTTCTATATAATATTAGCATAGACCGGCATATTCAGAGAGAATTTCTGATGTGCTTCAAGAGAATATGTATAAGCAATTGATGGTCTGCTCTTCAGCTCTTATACGGTATGTTTCGGGCTTATCCTTATATGTTTACTAGTAATTGATGTTCGAATGTGCGAAATAAGGGAAATACAGGAATTAAGTACGCGATTAATGGAATCATTGCAACTTTTATCTCATCAACTGCATGTGGTCAATTATATAATATAACTCCGACCGATATAAGGTTAAATAGTAAGGCTCCATAAGATAGACATAACGAGAGCGTAATTAGTCATGATAAGTGTTATATACTCCATTATCTATGTTTAATCTAGCAAATAGGGATGCAAAAGAGAAAAATAAAGAGAGCTATAAAGTAAACAGGGTTAGCAAGCCTTGCAGCTCGCGCTCGCGGGGGATATTGGTCAATGTCGTGGAAGATCTCTTTTAAATTTAAATAAAAAAAAAAACAGTTATAGTTTAGGTTTTGGAAATGAAAACGACTAGTTCTCTATAAATAGGGGCTCTGATACCAGATATGTTACCACCCCCATAAATCTATCACAAGCCAGCGGATTTCATTTTGGGGTGCTACTTATAGTATAAAGTTCATACGTTTTTTCAGAAAAACGACCTTAAAAGTAGACGTTTTAATAAAATGTCACATTCGATTAAAAATTTCAGAGTAAAATAATTGGCATGGGTCCACAAATAATTTCCTTTTTAACAAAAGTTTCAAGGAGTTATAATCATGAATGATTTTTGTATAATTAAAGATAAATGGTTATCGAATGTGAAGAAAACCAAGTCCTTGAAGTTTTAATATCCGCGCGACTCGAATGCTCACAATGCGCAGCTAGCAAATAGATAACCTGAGAAAAATAACATGCACCAAAAAAACGGTCACTATAATGTTGTGTGTGTATTCATTAGGTTCAAGTAAAAAGCAGTATTGTGAATTAGGTTTCAAGTAATATTTCAGTAAAGTAAAGACGTAGATGTTACAATATTTCACGTATTATTTCGAATTCAAAAATTAGTGAGTAGATTCAATAAATCAGGAAAAAAATTGCTTCTAGTAGGTGGGACCACAAGATCTAAGTAACGTATAGACACAAGAGAAATAAAATTTCACCAAGTCTAGAAATTTGAACAAGTCATGTTATTGCACTATGCTCCATGACACCGTATAACCTTAAACACGTAATATAATCAAATCGAGAGTAATCGTAATATATTGCCCCAAGCAGGAAAAGGATGATGCCCAAAAAATTCAAACGTATTATTCAAATGTTTTTATTGAGCCCGTGGTTATCTAGAAAACCATATCCTGGTGCTGGGGAGTTTGTCAGTGTCCCGGATTTAGATCTAATCCTCAACACTTCGCAATTTTCTTCAGCATGATATTTAACGGGGGGTTCATGATAGAATAGGGGACTTAATTGGGATTTAGCGGTTACTTAGGCAATAATAAGTAGGTAATAATACTGGAATAGCTCTACAATTGTAGAACTTGTGTCCAATTTAAACATGTTTTGTGTTGAAAACTCTCAAGTTTTCCATTATATTAAGATTCCACGGTAAAACGTTGAGTGATTTATCATTTTCATGTAGTAGTAAGCAAATCAAGCTTTAGTAAATTCATGAGTAAACAACCATGTATTAAAAGTCATGTAACGCTTAAGTAGTAGAAATGAATAAGTTGGCTTAGTAAAACGAGCATGTATTCTCACCCCAAAAACAATTTATGGAAACCATTAGAAAAGAAAAGATGGGGCTATAAACTCACCGAGAATAGAAGATGTGATCAAGATATCCAAACAAGGATAGAAACGAACGCCGACAATCAACCGCGACCTATTAATAAAAATAATATGCGATTGATACGCGAGCTATATAAAATACGCAACTCAATGTACATATATATAATGTGCATGAAAAATAATACTTTGGAATCCATGGACTACATCACTTAATGTTTCTATTGATTACACATTTTCTGAAATTTTATCCGTTTTTAGCTAAATGATCGGCTTACTTAATGGAATGCTAAATGGTCGAACTAGTCGATCTCCCTCCATCTTAAGCTTCCCTTATATGTTATTTAACTACCATAATTCACCCATAAGCCATAGCCTAAGTAATCTTATTATGAAAGACACATCAATGACACTTGTTTTAAAACAGGGTCTGCTGGACTTTGCAAAAGTTTGGCACTATCTGACCTATCCAAACCTTACAGAAAATTCTAAAAAAATTCAGGGAAGTCACACATGTTATGAAGATGATACAGTTTAAATTTCGTCGAAAAATATTAAGTTTTGACCCGCCTGCACACAGCATCTTTACAATCAAATTTCTGGACAACAAACACAGTTTTGACACTTAATCTTGTACAAAGGGTTTGACTCACTTTTATATTCTGAAAATTGACGAGGCCTAGTTCGTTGGAAAGTAGACTCGAAGTACTTAATCATAGGGTCCTGCAAATCTAGAAAAGCTATTGGCATGGCCAAGTTACACTACTCGCAAAATGGACTAAAATTCTGCACAAAAACGACGTGTGCAGAATTTTGCCAAAACAATTTCCCAACTTCAAATCGCCATATCTTTTTCGTTTTTAAGAGTTGAAGCCCAAATGTATACCACAAACCACACGTTTCATTAATAACGACCACATACCACCCTAATCTCTTAAACTCATTTACAACAATGATCATCTCCGCCAATTCAAGCCAGAAACTTATCTGGTCGAATTGGGGGTTATAAACCATATCAAATGCTCCAAATTCGCATCAACACCTTAACCAATAATCTCAAACTAACCTAATAACATCTATTAACTTACTAATCTTACCAACAACATAAGAATCATAACATGCATTCTAATCCATGGATACATACAAGTATATATAAAAATTAAACCATACAAAAACTAGAAAAAGACTTACAAGATAATAAGGAAGTAATTAGATGATCAAAACCAAAAACCCTTGTTTTGGTCTTTGGCGACATTGCAAACACCAGAACAACAAAGTAGACCCAAAAATCTTGATTTAATCACAACCAAATTTTGTACACTAACGCTCAAAATCTACTCCTTAAATATACAATTGTACTCATTTAGATTCAAAACCCTTAAAAATCAAATTCTAAAATAAAAATCCCAATAATTTGGGTAACTTGATGCATGCTTGATTTTATTTGAAAAGAATGATGGGGGTTTAGTTTAGGAGTGATTTTAGGTTGATTGGAAGCTACTTGGTGGAGTTTTGGTGATGGTGGTGGTGGTTTGGGGCTGTTGGCCGACGAACAGGAATGGGAGGAGGAAAAAGAGTCGTTGGTTGTGTGTGTTTTTATGAGATGGGTTTATAAAAAAAAAGGAAAGATATCTTATATACATAGAAGTAATCTAGATGATAAGCGACTAATATAAAAAAAATTCACAAGGGATGTTTTGTTGGCTAACAATCGGCTCATCAAGGAAAAAGGGAGGGCATAAATGGGTTAAAATTTTCTGTTTATCCATTACTTAGTTATTTAAGCCCAAACATTTAATTAACTTGCTAATTTTTTTTTGTAAAAACACGATTTTTGTCGCGGTTTCGGCCAGATATACATAAAAGTCAAAAAAATACAAAATTAAAAATAATTAAGCTCTCGAGGCTAAAATATGGAGTCTTTGATTTTCTCAAACTTAAAATGGTGATAAAAAATATTCATTGGCACGCTCTCAACTAGCCAAAACGAAAGACGATTTTTGTTAAAGGCAAAAAAAAACAAAATAAAAATTCCGTAAAAAATTTAAATGAATTTTAGAGCTCGGTTTAAAAAATTTGACCGTAAAATACGAGATGCTACAGTCTTCCCACCTTAAGGGAGCGCCGTCCCGGTGCTCTATTCGACTTATCTCCATAGGGTTTGCGACGGTTGATCCACATTTGAAAAAAAATCCATATAACAATTTACGAGTCGAAAGGAGTTCATAACCCAAAGAATGATTCGTACGGATGAACACACGCTATGTCAAATACACATAAGCCCAGACATTCACAATTCTTCACTTACATAAAGAGGCGTCCCAATCTATGTAAGTGATGAATTATGAACTCATGGTTCGGCGGTTTATAATTTATACTATATTCAAATGAGAAGCGTCCTAAATTCCATTTCAATAAGACGATATAAATCACCTACTTAAGTAGGGGCCGACACAAAACAAAATATCACAACAAGAACAGAATGCTATATAAGTAAGGGGTGTGTCTCTTAGCGGCATGCTTCCTTCAAAATCATAACCAAGTAAAAGAAGAATAATAAGACTTAGTCAATCGCAATCCAAAGTCAGTGCCAAAACACGACACGATCCGAGTGACAAGATAAAGTATTACTCCAACAAGTAGAAGACTTCAAAACAATAATTATGGAATAATATATGCGATTCAAAAGCATAAGGAAAGTGTTCAAAACTCGAGGAGTCGATCGAGAAAATAACCTAGTAATTGACAGAACTACCCTGATTTTCAATACCATCAAAAGGATTCGAAGATCGTCGCATTGCTCATAATAAATTATAGTAAACGAACTCATTAAGACGTACTATAGTACTATACACATATGTAAGTAATTATTATCACGTAGACGATTTCACCTTTAGGTTTGATTAGCATAGGCATCAAGTCAAGCTCGATTGAAAAGCATCGCTAAATTATACACAACATGCAGGTTGGCGTACCCACTGTCCAAATTCTAATCATAACGTTTAGCCATAACACCAAGGCGACACATTGACCGTAAATAGTTAAACTCACACAAATCACTTCCATATAAATAGACGGCAATCCAGAAGATGAACATAAGAGATTAAAAGAAGGTAGCTCTTATACGTACAGGTATCCTTATATGATACTAGTATTGATGTTCGAAGTGAAATACGAAAACATGAAGTACCCGATAATCCGGAGGTTGTCCAATATATATATATAATAAAAAAAATAAGATCCAAAATTAAAAAAAATTTTTATAAAAAAACCGACCGTTAAAAGTGTACCTAGTAGGGGCGACAATAAGATAGACATAAGAGAGCGAAGTCATGACTAAGTGTTATATACTCATTATCTATGTAATAGCAATAGGGATGCAAAAGAGAGCATATAAGTTACCTGGGAGCAAGCGCGCGCGGATATTGGACAATGGTGAATGACTCTTAAATTTTTTCGAAAAACAGTTATAGTTTAGGTTTTAAAAACGACCTAGTTCTCTATAACTAGTGGCTCTGATACCAATCTGTTACACCCCCATAAAATCACAACGCAGCGGAATTCCATTTTGGGGTGCTACTTCATAGTATAAAGTACAAGTTACAGAAAACGACCTTAAAAGAGACGTTAATAAAATGTCACATTCGATTAAAATTTCAGAGTAAAATCAGGTCCCAATAATTTCCTTTTTAACAAAAGTTACAAGAGTTTAAACATGAATCAATTGTATAATTAAAGATAAATGGTTATCGAATGTGAAGAAAACCAAGTCCTTGAAGTTTTAATATCCACGCGACTCGAATGCTCCCAATGCGCAGCTAGCAAATAGATAACCTGAGAAAATACATGCAAAAACGTCAACAATAATGTTGGTGAATTCATAGGTTCAAGTAAAAGCAGTATTGAAATAGTTCAAGTAATATTTCAGTAAGAAAGTAGCGTTACAATATTTCAACGTATTATTTCCGAAATCCAAGTAGTGATTCAATAAATCAGGAAATGTTCAATATAGAGGACCCACAAGATTAAAGTAACTAGACATGAGAAACAAATTCATATCACCAAGTCTAGAATGAAAAAGTATTATAGCACTAAGCTCAATGACACCGAACCTAACACGTAATATAATCAAATATCTGATAATCCGTAAAATATGCCCCAAGCAGGAAAATGGTTGCGCCAAACATCCAAACTTAATATCAAATGTTTAAATGCGCCACGTGGTTATCAAGAAACCCAATCCCGGGCAGGGGATTGTCATCCCGAAAAGCATCCACAACACATCGCATATACTCAGCGTTATTTAATGGTTCATGATAGAAAAGGGGACTTAATTGGCATAGCGGTAACTTAGGCAATAATATTCAGGTAATAATCTGGATAGCATACAGTTTGAAAGCACTTGTGTCCAATTTAAAACAAGTAATGTGTTCAAAACTCTCAATTTTCATATATAAGAATTCAGTGATCTCAAATCATGTAGTAACAAATCAAGCTTAGTAAATTCATGAGTAAACAACCATGTATTAAAAGTCATGTAACGCTTAAGTAGTAGAAATCAATAAGTTGGCTTAGTAAAACGAGCCATGTATTCTCACCCCGAAAACAGTTTATGGAAACCATTAGAAAAGAAAAGACGGGGCTATGAACTCACCGAGAATAGAAGATGTGATCAAGATATCCAAACAAAGATAGAAACGAACGCCGACAATCAACCGCGACCTATTAATAAAAATAATATGCGATTGATACGCGAGCTATATAAAAAAACGCAACCTCAATATACATATATAGTAAATGCATGCAAAATATACATTGGAATCCATGACTACATCACTTATATGTTTCTATTGATTTACACATTTCTGAAATTTTATCCGTTTTTACTAAATAATCGGCTTAATTTAATGGAATGAGATAAATGTCGAACTAGTCGACTCCCTCCATCTTAAGCATCCTATATGTTATTTACTACCATAATTCAACCTCCATAAGCCATAGCTCATAGTTAATCTTATTATGGAAAAGTACACATCAATGACACTGGATAACTTGTTAATATAGGTCTGCTGACTTTGCAAAAGTTTGCACTATCTGACTTTATCTCAAACCTTACAGAAAATTCCTTAAAAAAATTTAGGGAAGACACACATGATTAATGAATAGATACAGTTTTAAATTCGTTGAAAAATATTAATTTTTTGACCCGCCTAAACACACAACTTTACAATCAAATTACTGGACAACAAACACAGTTTTGACACTTAATCTTGTACAAAGGGTTTGACTCACTTTTATATTCTGAAAATTAACGAGGTCTAATTCGTTGGAAAGTAGACTCGAAGTACTTAATCATAGGGTCCTACAAATCTAGTAAAGCTATTGGCATTGAGAAGATACACTACTCGCAAAATGGACTAAAATTCTCCACAAAAACAACATGTGCAGAATTTTGCCAAAACAATTTCCCAACTTCAAATCGCCATATCTTTTTCGTTTTTAAGAGTTGAAAGCTCAGATTTTTACCACATGTTCATTATAACGACCACTACCTCCCAAATCTTTTAAATCTCAGTTTACAACAATGATCATCTCGCCAATTCAATCCTAAACTTTCTGGTCTAATTGGGGGTTATAAAACCATATCAAATCTCCAAATTTTCGTATCAAACACGCTTCCAATAATCTCAAACTAACCTAATACATCTATTAACGTACTAATCTCACCAACAACATAAGAATCATAACATGCATTCTAATCCATGGATACATGCAAGTATATATAAAAATTAAACCATACAAAAACTAGAAAAAGACTTACAAGATAATAAGAAAGTAATTAGATGATCAAAACCAAAAACCCTTGTGGTCTTTGGCGACTTGCCAACAAAGAACAACAAAGGATGACCCCAGAAATCTTGATTTATCATCAACCAAATTTTGTACACAAAAAAAAAACAATACGCTCAAAATCAACTCCTTAATATACCAATTGTACTCAATTAGATCAAACCCTTAAAAATCAAATTCTAATAAAAATCAAGAATTTGGGTAACTTAATGCATGTTTGATTTTATTTGAAAAGGATGGTGGGGGTTTAGTTTAGGAGTGATTTTAGGTTGATTGGAAGCTACTTGGTGGAGTTTTGGTGATGGTAGTGGTGGTTTGGGGCTGTTGGTCGACGAACAGGAATGGGAGGAGGAAAAAGAGTCATTGGTTGTGTGTGTTTTTATGAGATGGGTTTATAAAAAAAAGGAAAAATATCTTATATACATAGAAGTAATCTAGGATGTATCGAATAATAAAAAAAAATTCACAAGGTATGTTTGTTTGGGCTTACAATCGGCCAAGGAAAAAGGGAGGGCAAAGATGGGTTAAAATTTTCTATTTATCCATTACTTAGTTATTTAAGCCCAAACATTTAATTAACTTGCTAATGTTTTTTGTAAAAACACGATTTTTGTCACGGTTTCGGCCAGAAATACATAAAAGTAAAAAAAATACAAAATTAAAAATAATTAAGCTCTCGAGGCTAAAATATAGAGTTGTTGATTTCCCAACGTTAAAATGGATAAATATTCAAGGCACGCTTCGCAACTAGCAAAAACGACGATTTTCGTTAAAACGACAAAAAAAACAAAATAATAAATTCCATAAAAATTAGAAATGGAATTTAGAGCTCGGTTAAAATATTGACCGTAAAATACGAGATGCTACAGTCTTCCCACCTTAAGGGAGCGCCGTCCCGATGCTCTATTCGACAATCTCCATAGGGTTTGCGACGGTTGATCCACAGTTAGAAAAAAAATCCATATAACAATTTACGAGTCGAAAGGAGTTCATAACCCAAAGAATGATTCGTACGGATGAACACACGCTATGTCAAATACACATAAGCCCCGTCATTCACAATTCTTCACTTACATAAAGAGGCGTCCCAATCTATGTAAGTGATGAATTATGAACTCATGGTTCGGCGGTTTATAATTTCCTTATTTAAATGAAGAAGCGTCCTAATTCATTTCAATAAGATGATTATAAATCATCCTACTTAAGTATGGCCGACATAAAACAAAATATCACAACAAGATCAAATGCTATATTAAGTAAGGGGGTGTCTCCTTAGAGGCATGATTCTTCAAAATCATAACAAGTAACAAGAAGAATAATAAGACGTTAGTCAATCGCATTCCAAAGTCAAGTGCTAAAAGACGGCACGATCCGAGGTGACAAGATAAAGTAGTACTCTTATCAAGTGGAAGACTTCAAAACAATAAATTATGAAGTAATATATGTGATTCAAAAGCATAAGAAGAGTGTTCAAACTCGGAGTCGATCGAGAAAATAACTAGCAGAATTGATAAACTACCCTGAATTTCAATACCATCAAAAGGATTCGAAGATCGTCGCATTGCTCATAATAAATTATAGTAAACGAACTCATTAAGACGTACTATAGTACTATACACATATGTAAGTAATTATTATTACGTAGACGATTTCACCTTTAGGTTTGATTAGCATAGGCATCAAGTCAAGCTCGATTGAAAAGCATCGCTAAATTATACGCAACATGCAGGTAGGCGTACCCACGGTCCAAATTCTAACAAAGAACCACGTTGGCCATAACACTCAAAGCTTGACACAAGCGACCGTAAATAGTTAAAACTCACACAAATCACATTTATAAAAATAGACGTCAATCCAGAAGATGAGGCATAAGAGATAAAAGAAGGTAGCTCATTATACGAACAAGTATCCTTATATGAATGACTAGTATTGATGTTCGAGTGCGAAAATAAGAAAACAGAAAGTACGCGATAATCGGAGTGGTCAATATATATATAACCGACCGATATAAGGTAAATAGTAAGGCGTCATAAGATAGACATAAGAGAGCGAAGTCATGACTAAGTGTTATATACTCATTATCTATGTAATAGCAATAGGGATGCAAAAGAGAGCATATAAGTTACCTGGGAGCAAGCGCGCGCGGATATTGGACAATGGTGAATGACTCTTAAATTTTTTCGAAAAACAGTTATAGTTTAGGTTTTAAAAACGACCTAGTTCTCTATAACTAGTGGCTCTGATACCAATCTGTTACACCCCCATAAAATCACAACGCAGCGGAATTCCACTTTAGGGTACTAGTTCATAGTATAAAGTACAAGTTATAGAAAACGACCTTAAAAGATACGTTAATAAAATGTCACATTCTATTAAAATATCAGAGTAAATTCAGTCCCCAGTAATTTCTTTTAAACAAAAGTACAAGAGTTTTAACATGAATCAATTAGATCATTAAAGATAATGGTGCACGAATGTAAAGAAAAACTAATCCTTGAAGTTTTAATATCCACGCGACCTCGAATGTCACCAATGCTCATCATATCAAATAGACTAACCTGAAGAAAATACATCAAAAATCGTCAACAATAATGTTGGTGAATTCATAGGTTCAAGTAAAAGCAGTATTGAAATAGTTCAAGTAATATTTCAGTAAGAAAGTAGCGTTACAATATTTCAACGTATTATTTCCGAAATCCAAGTAGTGATTCAATAAATCAGGAAATGTTCAGTAGTGGACCACAAGATTTAAGTAACGTAGACAAGAGAAATAAATTCACCAAGTCTAGAAATGAAACAAGTATTATTGCACTAAGCTCATGACACCGAACCTTAACACAAATCTAATCAAATTCAGTAATCGTAATATATGCCCCAAGCAGGAAAAGGATGCTGCCAAACATCCAACGTATTATTCAAATGTTAAATGCGCCACGTGGTTATCTAGAAACCATATCCCGGGCGGGGATTGTCAGTCCCGATAGATCTATCCACAACACTCGCATTTACTCAGCCGATATTTAACGGTTCATGATAGAAAAGGGGACTTAATTGGCATAGCGGTAACTTAGGCAATAATATTTAGGTAATAATCTGGATAGCATACAATTTGAAAGCACTTGTGTCCAATTTAAAACAAGTAATGTGTTGAAAACTCTCAGTTTTCATATATAAGAATCCAGTGATCTCAAATCATGTAGTAAGCAAATCAAGCTTTAGTAAATTCATGAGTAAATAACCATGTATGTAAAAGTCATTGTAACGCTTCAGTATAGAAATCAATAAGTTGGCTTAGAAAAACGGACATGTATTCTCCACACCGAAAACAGTTTTATGGAAACCAAAGAAAGAAAAGATGGGAGCTATGAACTCACCGGAAATAGAAGCTGTGATCAAGATATCCAAAACAAAGATAGAAACGAACGCCGACAATCAACCGCGACCTATTAATAAATATAATATGCGATTGATACTCGAGCTATATAAAATACGCAAATCAATGTACATATATATAATGTGCATGAAAAATGATACTTTGGAATCCATGGACTACATCACTTAATGTTTCTATTGATTACACATTATTTCTGAAATTTTATCCGTTTTTAGCTAATGACGGCTCTTACTTAATGAACGCCAAAATGGTCGAACTAGTCGACACTCCCTCCATCTTAAAGCTTTCCCTTATATGTTAGTTAACTACCATAATCACCCCATAAGCAAAGCCTAAGTAATCTTATTATGAAAGACACATCAATGGCACTTGTTTTAAAACAGGGTCTGCTGGACTTTGCAAAAGTTTGGCACTATCTGACCCATCCAAACCTTACAGAAAATTCTAAAAAAATTCAGGAAAGTCACACATGTTATGAAGATGATACAGTTTAAATTTGTCGAAAATATATCAAGGTTTTGACCCAGCCTGCACACAGCCATCTTACAATCAAATTTCTGGACAACAAACATAGTTTTGACACTTAATCTTGTACAAGTTTGACTCACTTTTATATTCTGAAAAATGACGAGGTCTAGTTCGTTTGGAAAGTAAACTGAAGTACTTAATCATAAGGTCCAAGCAAATCTAAAAAAGCTATGGCATGGCCGTTACACCTACTTCGCAAAATGACTAAAATATTCTGCACAAAAACGACGTGTGCAAATTTGCCAATAACACTTTCCCACTTCAATCGCTATATCTTTTCGTTTTTAAAGAGTTGGAAGCCCAAATATTTACCACACGTTCATTATAACGACCACTACCACCCTAATCTTTTAAATCTCAGTTTACAACAATGATCATCTCGCCAATTTTCAATCCAAAACTTACTGGTTCTAATTGGGGTTTTAATAAAACCATATCAAATCTCCACATTTCGTATCAAACACTCTTCCAATAATCTCAAACTAACCATAATACATCAAATAACAACTAATCTAACCAACAACAACGAATCATAAACATGGCATTCTAATCCATGATACATGCTAAGTATATATAAAAATAAACCATACAAAAACTAGAAAAAACTACAAGATAAAAGAAAGTAATATAGAAGATCAAAACCAAAAACCCTTGGGTTCTTGGCAACTTGCCAAACACAAGAACAACAAAGAAGACCCCAAATCTTGATTTTATCACACAAATTTGTACAATAACACCTCAAAATCAACTCCTTAATATACCAATTGTACTCAATTAGATCAAACCCTTAAAAATCAAATTTAATAAAAATCAAGAATTTGGGTAACTTGATGCATGTTTGATTTTATTTGAAAAGGATGGTGGGGGTTTAGTTTAGGAGTGATTTTAGGTTGATTGGAAGCTAACTTGATGGAGTTTTGGTATGGTGGTGGGTGGTTTGGGGCAGTTGGCCGACGAACCAGGAATGGGCGGAGGAAAAAGACGTTTGTTTGTGTTGTTTTTTATGAGATGGGTTAAAAAAAAAAGAAAGATTATCTTATATACAACGAAGTAATCTAGGATGTATCGACTAATAAAAAAAAAATTCACAAGGGATGTTTGTTTGGGCTTACAATCGGCCAAGGAAAAAGGGAGGGCAAAGATGGGCTAAAATTTTCTATTTATCCATTACTTAGTTATTTAAGCCCAAACATTTAATTAACTTGCTAATTGTTTTTGTAAAAACACGATTTTTGTCACGGTTTCGGCCAGAAATACATAAAAGTAAAAAAAATACAAAATTAAAAATAATTAAGCTCCCGAGGCTAAAATATGGAGTTGTTGATTTCTCAACGTTAAAATGGATAAATATTCATGGCACGCTTCGCAACTAGCAAAAACGACGATTTTTGTTAAAACGGCAAAAAAAAACAAAATAATAAATTCCTTAAAAATTTGAAATGGAATTTAGAGCTCGGTTAAAAATTTGACCGTAAAATACGAGATGCTACAGTCTTCCCACCTTAAGGGAGCGCCGTCTTGGTGCTCTATTCGACTTATCTCCATAGGGTTTGCGACGGTTGATCCACAGTTGAAAAAAAATCCATATAACAATTTACGAGTCCAAAGGAACCCAAAGAATGATTCGTACGGATGAACACACGCTATGTCAAATACACATAAGCCCAGACATTCACAATTCTTCACTTACATAAAGAGGCGTCCCAATCTATGTAAGTGATGAATTATGAACTCATGGTTCGGCAGTTTATAATTTTCTTATTCAAATGAAGAAGCGTCCTAATTCATTTCAATAAGACGATTATAAATCATCCTACTTAAGTATGGCCGACACAAAACAAAATATCACAACAAGATCAAATGCTATATTAAGTAAGGGGGTGTCTCCTTAGCGGCATGATTCTTCAAAATCATAACAAGTAACAAGAAGAATAATAAGACGTTAGTCAATCGCATTCCAAAGTCAAGTGCCAAAA
>BQNB010036623.1:0-49994 GCA_026074375.1 Tanacetum coccineum | reverse complement strand
TATAAATAGCGCCATAGCGGTCGAGATCATCCGGAGATTCCTAATGTAAGAAAGGATATCCATTGTACATAACTATGTGGGTCGCGTGTTCGACTTGTCGCACGCATTTTATTCATATCAAGTGATCAACTATTACTTTCTAAAAAAAACAATTTGTATTCGAAAAGAATATTAAATCTGTGAATGGCGAATGAAACCCTCCAGGTACCTCACTTCCAGCCTTAAAGAAGGTAGGCCAGGTTTGATGAATGCAATGTTTACAGCCTCAAAGAAAACAAACTAACCTGTATGTATCTATAAATGCAATGTTTACTGCTTTAACTTCCCACACATCGTAACAGATAAGTTAAAGCAGATCCTAACAGATAAGTTAGAGCAAATACAAGATGTCGAACAACTGAATCTTCACAAGCGAACACTCATTTGTTCTTGGACCAATTGGGGGGTGGATGTCACTAGACCATTGTTGTGATGATTATCAATAAACTTTAGGCTTTCCACATCTCCTAAACATTTGACCTTATGCCTGCAAAAAGAGCATACATTGTTTAACGTGTCCTTTCTTTTGCTTTAATCCATGGTCATTGAGAGTTATAAATAACCCATTTTGTGGATGACGATATTGGAAATCTGCATTGAAAATCTAAATGGCTAGAAATACCTTCATTAGTTCAAAGCAATCCAAAGATCAAACATCTCTTTTTTCCTTGATGTGTTTGGTGTATTTGATGATGAAAATGTAATAGTAATTGCCTGTAAAAAAGTGATATAAGTTTTGTTAATGGCCAATACATAAGCACATGCTTTGTTGTCTCGGATGAGAAGGTAAAACAACCACATAATATTCTGCCTAAAATCCTGAGGCAAGGTTATGGCAAGGAACTATTATGAACTCACGGCTAGAAATAATATAACCCACTAATGATTGATGACTTTACAGGAAAGAGTTTTTTTTATATGATGGGATTTAGTTGAGATACATCGGATAAAGCGGGTCATGTATCATTAAAGATAGGACTTACATGATTAAGCTCCATGAGTTAGCAACACTAAGAAAAAGTTCTGTCAAGGCGGACGACTTTTGAGGCACCATTTTCAATTTATCAGCTATGAGGACTTCTTACCTACAAAGAACAAGTACTTGACTGGTAAGGTTTCATATTATGAGTTTTACAATAGATGTCCTATTAAATATTCATCCATATTGACCACTGACCGAATAAATGAATGTCATGTAGATGTTTTTGGTTAAAATACAAATATAGATAGATCTATGCAATACGGGTTAAAGGACGATTGATTTGTGCCTCGCTAACCGAAGGTAACTCTGGCTACATATAATTGCAGGTATCACTAAGGTATATTGTATGTAGATTTCAAATTACATGTATCACTTAGGTATATTGTACGTAGATTTCAATCTACTCGTCATAACTAAGCTACGCATGATTTTTTAAGACATAAACAGGGGACCATCTATCATGTTAACTTTATGGAGAACTTTAAGGGAAAACTGCTAAAAAGAAAATAACAGAATGTGGACATGTACACTATAATTCTGACTTCGATGACCATTAAATATTACAGTAGTAAGCATCCATTTGCCTGAAAATAAGTACCCATTTTCCTATGTTTTAAAGCCTATGAATGCCATCTTTTAATTAATGTAAATATAAGTTTTGCTAGTCAAGCAGTTAGACAGCACTAAAGCAATTTAAGGTAATGATCAGGTGATCAAGTTTTAGTCTTTCAAACAAATTTTAATACTTGACAAGTAAAAATCATTGCTTACATTTATGGGATGTAGTGATGCGGATCTCACCCACGAGAGCTTACTTATTCAGCAAAATAAACCAAAGAATGGAATAATTAAAGAACTTTTAAGATGAGGGCGTATCAAAAAAAAAACAAGGTACACTTATTCTTTTACCCTCATGCCCGTTACAATACTATGACTTTACCTCCTGTTGTTTCTGAACTACATTTACTAGGCTACAACAATCAAGTTGTGATAACCGGTGATTTTTTCTAGGTCGTAGTATCCTAACATACTATGACTGTATATATCTACATGCTACTATTCGTTCAATTATCTATAGCAAAACTCATAGTTGACTTTTGTTGACTTTTCTTTCGCTAAACAGTTACGGTTTATTTGACTGTCAAATACCAAATTTCTATATTTCTAAATCACTTTTGGATTTAAATTTCTATTTTCTAAACGTCTACGATCACATACAATCACTTACCGGGAAATCTTCCCGTGCGCAGCGAAAAATGTCACCCAACGCGTATCGGCATGACAATAAGTTAATTTATGTCTAAATACCGTTGATCATTCTAATAAACTTATTTTATTAAGTTATTTCATATTTCTTGAAAACGTTTGCATAAAACGCGAATTTACGGGTTACGTGGGCACGTAACGGAACTAGAAAACTACACGAAATTCAATCATTTCTCATACTAAATAGAACACGTTGGCAAAAAAATGAATTTCTTTTGATATTTTAAGAACGTCTAAACTTATTTTGTTAACGTTCGCTTAAATACAAGAACTTTCGGGTCACGTTTTGATCACGAACAAAGAACAATAGACATCTCGACCAAAGACAAAATCATCTAGGATCCTTTCCTAGGATGCTAATCGGTTAGGACCACACGGAACTCTTTTAAGAGCTTTTTCTAATGCATGCATCCTTTACTTGTCCCATTTCATTTCATAAACACACACACACTACACCAAAACACACAACAACAAAAATATCCTCTCCTCTTCTCTCTTTGAATGGGACGAACACACACAAACCACAAAACAATACATTTTTCAACTTTGATCAAGAACACTGAAGCTAAAACACGTTCAGGTTTAAATTCTAGTAGTCGTGTGTTAATAAAAACAACATTTGGGTTGTGTGTTCAAGCTTAAATCTTCTCTTAGAAATCCTCTTTTGTAAGTCTTTAAATTTCTCTAATCCTTATACTTTTGGTAGTCTAATGATGCATTAATGCTAGTTGTACAATGCGTTTTCTAAAAAATCAAAAGCTAAAATTTGCAAAATCTAAAATAAGGTGCGTTTGGTTCGGCGTGGAAAAGAGGAAATCAAAAGGAAAGTGACACTTTAATATCTTGGTTATGGTGGTAAAATAATATTTGTTGTCAAAAGCTTATAGCTTATTTTTGGCTTATGAATAAGCTCCTCATGGCTTATTCGGGCTTATTTTGGTCTTGTTTTGGTCACGGCTTAAAAAGGGAACAAAAGGGGTTTTCGTATTTTGGCTTATTTTAGTTTTGGCTTATTTCATGTGCTTATTCGTGGCTTATTTTCAAGACTTCAAGCTTATTTAAATTGTTTCGGGCTTATTATAGCTTATTATTAGGCTTAAATGGCCACGACCCAATAAGGAAAATAAGCCGTGGCTTATTTTGCCTTATTGGCCTTGGCTTTTTTTGTGGACTTGTTATCTAGCTTATTGGTGGTTTATTTTGAAAACTAAAAGGATTTCGAACTTATGGACTTATTTTCTAGCTTATCGGACCTTTTGGGCTTTTGGCCCAGCAAGGGAAATAAGTCGTAGCTTATTTGGAGACTTATTGGTCTTGGTTTATTTTCGGGCTTATTTCTATTACTTAATCGACTTATTTCGTTTGATATTTGGAAATGTCGATATTTAATCACTATGACTTATGTTGGTTCGTCTTGATTTGGAATATTAATACTAACACTAAAATTCATATTTGAGTTTTTAACATGTTTCGCTTTCGACATACTAAGTTGGTATACTTAAACTAATTTGTAATAAACTTGATTTGTTGGTTAAGTATTGAACTAAAACACTTATGAACTACTAATGGGCCATAAGGCCCAATAACTAATAAACCATATACTAAACTTGAAACAAATTTCTTATGTACGACATACAACGTATCGTTGCGTGTAAATCATTAACTAAGTAATTCGCTTTATTAAACCTAATGGACCTTTTGATTTGACATTGGGTTATCTAGTGGACTCGAAGTGGGCTTTTGGGCCCAATAAGTGAAAACGCATGAAATGTGACTCCTAAAACAAATTATTGAATTAACTTATGAAAATTTGGGCTATTGTAGGTCTAGGATCGTCAAGATAGTCATTTGAAATAAGTTTCAATAAAACATAGCGAAAATACGTAGTTTTGGCATTTTGTCGGGAATGGATTTCTTTGAAGTAAAATGTTTGGAATAAGGTTTTAAAACCTTGAGAAAGCATTTATAAACAAACAGGTCATGCCAATTTTTTTATAAATATCTTACACTTAGGAAATATCTTAGAAAACTCATTTTCCTATAATTCGACAAAAGGACGAAATCACAGTTTTATTAAACATTAATTCATAATTAATAATCGGTTATACTCAAACTCAATAAATGAACTGAAATTCATACTTATAATCATGACACGAGCTAGTTTCTAAAAACTCGACAAAAAGACAAAATAAGAATATATTATTATTTTAATATCCGACTAAAAGACGAAAAATATGATTTTTATGTAAAACTCCTAATATTTATCTTATGTGTCTAAAACGTTGTTAATACTTATATCAAGGATGTATTATCTAATTAACTTGGGATATTGGGGTAAATTGCCGAAGCATGTCTAAATTCTTAATTCTTTAATTCTTATTTCTTTAATTCTCATTTCCTAAATTCTAATTTATTTAATTCTTATTTCTTTAATTCTTAATTATCTAAATTCTTATTCCCTAAATCTTCATTACATAACTCTCATTTCGTATACATCTCCTTATTTATTAAAAACCTCACATCTTTAATGCCGTTACTTAATTTCTTGATCACTTTTCATCAAAGTTATCTCTAATTTCTTAACATCCTATCCGGTCTTGAAATTCTAACTCTCTTCTTAAATAATACGTATTAGTATCACACTGTGACCAAAGTGCATCAAGTCGAACTACTTAACCACCACACATCAATGATACGGAGCTTTTTACAACATTTAAACAAATACTTTTACAAATACTATTACAAACGCTTGTGCATTAACTCGTTTTCATATAACATATCACTAAAGATCAAACTTATTAATTGGTTGTGGCTGGTACCGTTGCGCGTTAGTTAGTGATCAGCTATTTTCAGCTACTATCATCTTTATTTGAGGTGAGTTCTCGTAGCCCCGCTTTTTAAACTATTTTCCGTTGAGGGAAAATGATACTCAAATCTATTTCAAACTGCTTTTACTTCTGTGCAAAACTTCTTATTCTTTGGACAATGCTATGTGCCTATGATATGCGTATGTAAATGCCACTACATCTATTCATGCAAGTTCTATCTGAACATCTGCATAAGACTACTTAGCCGACTGTGTAGCTCCAGCTGGTAGGAGATAGGTTTGGAAATCTATAAGCGTGTGGACCACTATTGATATGTTGATTGGGTTTGGACTGCTATGGTATGATGTGTTGTTATGATGTAAATCTAATTACTACTGCTTGCATTCTGCTTTCATATTGCACTATTGTCCACTCTTAAATTCTAGCACAACAAATGGGTTTACTTCTAAACCTATGAGCTCACCAACTTTATGTTGACCTTTTAAGTATCATTTTCAGGTGTGATCAACATTTATTAATTGAAGGTATTGATAATCAGAGACCTCTACTACCAGGATGTTTTCTAAAGATAAGAGTTTCCACTATTTAAGATTGTATTTTCTGAATGTTTGTAATCTAAATTCCTTGTAACAAAGTATGGTATATCTTGTATCTTACGCGATGAAATCAAAACGTCGCACCCCGTGTTTCTGCTCTTAGCGGGGTGTGACACAAGTTTCAAGTGGAAATCAACAACATCCAAACTAATAATGATTGGGAGTACTTGAAATGTGCTAGCTGCAAGTGCAGGAAGGGCCTTCCCCTAAACCTCAATAAAGAGCCACTAATGATGCTCCTACGAAATGTGAATCCAAGCAAGGGATTATGCAATGCAACTCGCCTAATCATCACTCAAATTGGCAAGTTTGTTATTCAATCAAAAATCATTACCGGATCAAATATTGGGGACACGTGCCTAATACCAAGAATCACACTCACGTTTACGCAATCAAAATGGCCCTTCATAATGAAAAAGAGAAGGTTCCTTATGAAGCCATGCTACACAATGACCATCACTAAAAGCCCAAGACATTCACTTAACTTTGTCAGCCTTTATTTGTCGAGGCATGTGTTAAGTCCGGGACAACTTTATGTTGCGCTTTCTAAAATGAAAGCCCCTCGCGGACTTAAATTTTTTATGGTCAAAGAAAGTGACACGAAGTAGAAGCACTGCACGAGAAACATCATTTTCAAGAAAGTGTTTAACAGCTGACACCAGCATAAAAATATTTGTCACTTAACAATGATTTAAGAATATTTTGTGTTTTCCTTTATGATAATTTTACCATAACGAAGATGGTAATGAGATGTGCGATACTTTATTGACTCAAACAATATTGATGTGAAACTGTTTGTAAAAATTTTGATACCTACGAAATGTCCTTAATGAATAAAATGAGTTCTTTCCATCAAAAAGAGTTTTTATACTTCAGAAAGAAACAAATCCAGAAAAACAAATCGCATTTTTCATTCATTATAAACAAACACTATGCATATCATCAACACAAAGACTAAATCACTCTTCTAAACAATGAAAACAATGCTTATATTTGCTACACTAAATATTTTTCCAACAGCAGTGTCATCCTAAAACCCACTAGAAATGGATTCAATCAAAATTATCTTTGCCAATTATTATCATCTTTTTCATAGAAAATGCAACCCCAAATATACTTTTCTAACTACTAATTTTAAGGCAGGAAAAACAAACCAATCCCACCCCCATTTACCAAACACCCAACAATCAAAAGCAATTGCAAACTATGATTAAAGCATTTACAAAAAATCGTAATAACAAAACATAAACAAATAACCCAGATCCCTTTCCAAAGCAATCAAAAAAATTATGTAATCCTATCAGAATGCAAACCTGTAAACGGATCTTCAATTGTTTTTTGAAATCTACCAATTATACATCCACGTTCACTCTCACCATACAAACGTTGTTAAGCATTATGGGAAATTTTCTAAGGCGGGCACGATTGTTGATTTTAGGTGAAGAGGGATAACCATAAAAAAGAAATGAAATGGAATAAGAAAAATATAACCGGGTGTTTGTTTTGAAAGATAAGTGGGTGTTTGTTTTGTAAAATGAGTTATGTATTAATTTAGTATTTAAGTAATAGCTACAATTTTGCTTGAAAAAAGTTCTACATTTATAAATATATTAAGCTTTTACTGCTTAGTTACAGATTTTATTAATTCGACGATTATGTAAACGGATACCACTTGGGGATATAATGACGCAGCCGTATCAGATGAAAGCCAAAACTCGAAATTGGTACATCAGTTTCGTTATAACAAATAGAAGAAAAACACTAACGTGGTGTGTTGTAACAACATAGCATGTGAAATAACATGTTCACTAATACAAGGATCAAAGTCATTCATGTATTGGATACCATTTTCTTGAAACTATATTATTTACAATACCATACTTAACTGTTAAAGATAAGAGACACTAGCTAAACTTGATCCAGAGGTCGGGAAGGATTAAACAAATAAGTAGCCATTTTATTATTTAGAGAGAAAAAGGTAAGATGTGTGTGTTTTCTAGAGAGAGAAACACCACACACTTATGAAAACAATATTAACATACATAACATAATCCTTTCTCAAAGGCTTACAAGAAGCTCTATTTATAGCCGAAGTCTTCAACTTGCAGCTTGCTTTTCTTTGGAGAGCAAAAACGAAGTGTGCTTGTTGTGTGAGGTAAGTCCTAAAGCAAATCCCAGCCTTCAATCCCTTTTGTGCTTCTTTTGAAACAATCTTAGCCATCGAAAATGTTTTGGGAATGGTGAGGGATTGCCAACATGGACTTTTATACAGCTGGGGGGAAAATGTAGGGTGGATGAAATGATTTTGGCTAGGGAGAGAAGTGGTTTTGCAGGGAAGAAAGTATGGGCGACATACCAGTTGTAACTGGGTTTTTGGGGCGGGAAAGAAGACTTTTTTGGGGGAGTAGGCAGATTGGTCCCCTCAAGTTGTATAACTTAAATGTAATCTCTACCTTCTTTGCAATTTTAACCCTTGTCTTTCTCTTTTGCAATATAACTTGAGGTTTTGGCAGTTTTGGCCCTTCAAGTTGTATTTTCTTCACTTGGCTTGACTTTTGACTTTGTCCTTTCCATTCCGTGCTCGGATTTGTTTGCTTTTGGCTTTCTTTTTGTTCTTTTCTTGAATATCCGTTCCTGCACAATACAAATGCAAACATACAAATATAATGTATTTTTGGTATGTTTTTATTCATTTAGGTTCGCTTAATATGAAAAATGGTATGTGTAATTAAACACATATCAAAATCCCCCATACTAAGGTATTGCCGTGTCCTCACGCAATGTTATGAAGTAAATACTCAATGAAAACTAAGAATCTAGGCCCCCCTCGACTAATTACCTCGAAAAGTAGCAAAGTGTTCGTCAAGGGGAACAAAAGAATCAATAGTTTCGACGAGTCCCGTTTTTACCATTTTTTTATAGCAAGAATCAAGAAAACTTGGTATAATCAAGGTTTTGTATATGGTTTCGTTGAAGGAACTTTGAAATTGTGCCTTTAGATTTTGAAGTACATAGTATTGGAATAATAGAATCATTTAATCCCGTGAGAATTGTTGATTACATCTCAACCTTTAAACTCTCTGGCTTGTTTTACCAACCTTGTATTTTGTCGGCTATTACTGTGACCACATGTTGAAGTAAATACGATATACCAAACTTGAAAATGAAGTAAAATCCCCTAAATTTGTTACTTAAGCTTGCACTGTTGTTGATTGAAGAACGGTGCAAGATTAAATCTATAAGTACTCTATACCCAAGTCCTAAAAGTATAAGAAGTACACCACCTCTTGAAATTATCCACATCGACATCTGCGTGTGACACTGAGTACTACAATGTAACTCCTTTAAGTGATAGCTATAACCCGTGAGCACTATAATGTAACTCCTTACATCAGAAAATAACCTAAGATAATCCAAGTCTTAGTCATAAGCTGTATACGTTCAAGCAAGTCATCAATCGATAGATTGGGTTTGAAGAAAAGGGGTAGAAAGTAGAAGGAAGTCTCGATGATGAAATAAGTAGACGCCTTCGTGAAACCCAACTTCAATCTCAAATAAGGGATACCAAATCAACTTCGTGATCACTTGTCATCGTAATCCGAATCTTTAGCCGTTTGTCGTTTTAGTGAATCTTATTCGGATCGTTTTAGTGTTATGTATCGTGTTTGTTGTGTTGTTGTTCGTATGTTGTTGAACGAGGACAAATGTTGTTTTGAATTATCGTGAACGAATAACATTGTCTAGTCAAATTTGTCATAATAGTGTATTAATACCCGGACCATTGCTTAGACTCGGACTAATCTAATAATATTATTCACAGCCCGGTCCACTTTCGGTTAACTGCCAGCCCCTATTCTCAATTACATAAATATTTAGCCCAGACCAAATTCAATAAGTCCGACCCAGCGCATGAGCTAGGCCTAACACCATCTAGCTTTTTGTTGTATCCGGTCCAACCGAAATAATCATATGCGGTCGAATATTTTTAATACTACTCGAGCCTATCACAAACCTTGGCCTGCTAAAACCACTAGCCTACCTCATTTAGAAGAAATTCGGCCTAATAGCCATGAACACAATTGTAGTCACTGTCACGACCAAAATCCAAAACTATAACCCGGTCAATAAGAATTAGGGATATAATACCTAATTTTTCTCACACTCATTAACTCTAACCCTAATCCCTTATTATCATCACCTCTTTTAGATCTCTCCAAAGAAAAAAATGCAGCAATACCAAGCCTCTCATATTTCTTTAACATAATCTGAAGCTCGAGTTATCCCATATTTCACAAATTGATTACCAAACAAACAACCTCTTGAAGCGTTTAACGATGTTGTGTGTACAAGAAATATGTGGCTTCAAGATCCTTCAAAAAGGGTCTCGGGTAGGTATTTGTGTATTGTTTTTCCAATCGAAACAAAGAATAAGTTGTAACAGATTCGTTATAAACTTTCTTTAATTTTGAATATCAAAGGGGGTTTGAACCCTTTACAGATCAATGATGATCTTTTCGTGTGTTCAGATCTAAAAGGTCATGATGATTTTCAATGAAACACGCAAACGAAAAAAGTCTGAGATCTTGATTTCTTAATGTATCGAGTCTTGTATATGTTGGAGATGGAGATAGGATTTGTGAAGTTATGATTGTTACGATGGGATAATAAGATTAGTTTGGATTTGTTATAGATTGAATTGTGACGAAGTGATGTTAATGATGTTGGTTATTGTAATATTGATGATGTAATTATTGTTGTTGTATTTTGTTGTTATGGGATTAGTTGTTGTGGTTTGAAATGAGTCTGTCTTTCTTCTTCTTCTTTTCAGTTGACTTTGTATGACCAGACTCATTGAGTTAACCGGGTCAACTCTGTAAATACCGAGTTGACTCAGTTAGGTTAGGATGGTTGTTTGGGGAAACTGCGAGTCACTCCAATTGTGAAACCCACCCATGGCGAGTGATACCAATTGCCAAGAAATAGGATAGCCTCCCAAGTTGGTGTGTCGCATGATTTAACAAAACCAGTCACTCCACATTCTTGGCCCCAAGTTAGGAAATCATCTTTTGTTAAGCCTTATGATGTGAATGCACCTGGCCCTTCTAGGAATACCCTAAAGCATGTGTCATTTCAGACACCAAGGGAATCTGTAGGCTCAAATGACATGGTTCATAACTACTACCTAGAGGAAGCTAAGAAAAAGGCACAACTTCAGAAAGACAACGCCTTGAATACCAAAACTAGTGTGTAACAATCTGCTAGATTACCAAACACTGCTAATGGTAACAAACCAAAAACTAGGAACTTTAATCAAACAACCTAGGATTAGACACCACCATCCATGAGTAGTGTGTATGACAACCCCCCCCAACTGTTAACCTAGCAGAAACCACCTAGAATCAAACGACTTTCTTAAGTCAAAAGACTCTCGCATGGTCACTAATGTAAAAAGTGCATTTACAGTGCAAATCACGATGAGTGCATCTTAAAATACCTCTCAAAGGTGAATTCTCGTGCCTCTGCACAGAAAAAGAAATGCACAATCCCATAAGACAACAAAGAGATATATACCCGTAGAAAATAAAAGCGACTTATCGAATCAGGGTAGACAGTATCCCCTATAGGACAAAGGTTTTCTCCAAATAATTCCTCTAATGTGTATCTGAAAACAACGCCTCCTAGATCTGGTCTTACATGGAAACCAACGGGTAGAATCTTTACTCAGGTTGGTCTTAAGTGGATTCCTATTAGAAAGCAAGTTGAAACCTGCTACAACACGAATGATAGTGCTTCACCATTAGGAAAGGAAACACATAATCATAAAACTGTTATTTGTGCAAACTCTTCTTCTTTGAGTGCAGGTACTTCAATGGCTTCTGAACCCATCTCTTCAAATGGTTCATCTAATGTAAATATTCTTTCAACATCTTCTTTGTATAAACATTCCATTTTTAATTATGTTAGAAAATATTTTTGAAAAAGAAAATACAAAAATATAAAAATCTCAAAAAGAAAATACAAAATCAGAAAAACAGAAAATTTCCAAAAAGAATCTTCTCGACATGTCTCTTGGAATCGAAAACATTTACGTACCTAGAAATGTTGATTAACATCAACACGGGCGTGTAAATGAAGTTCGAGCAAGAGTTTCAAATGCTTTCAAAACATGTCATTTCTATTTTTTTATGGCTTGTTATTAAATATCAGATAACAATCCGGTCTTTAAATAAAGAAAAGTGTGCAATCATGTACATTTATCCTCACAACGAGAAGATAACAACTTCTCGGACTTGAGCTGACATAAAAAGTCAATTCAAAAGACATTCAAAGTCTTTCGAGCTCAAGTAACATTGGTTTTTTGAAAACATGTTGAACACAATTTTTCAAGAATTTCTCAAAAGGTTCTTCAAAATCTTTCAAAATTGTGTGTTCGACACTCCCTCCTCGTGCATCTTTCAAAAGTCAAATCATTTTTTATAAGTGAATCAATTTTTGAGGGGGAGCGTTTAAAACTAAGTTTTAATGCGTTTAGGCACATACTCACATGTCTATTTTGTGTGTCTAAAACATTTCAAAAAATGTTTAAACAAATGAAAATTGTTAAAATGTTAATAATATTTTAACACTCATTTTGTTAAAATATATACAAGTAGCTCAAACTTAATTTCACATAGACTTTACAAAGTCATAATCCTATTCTCTCTATTGGTGTCATATGTGTGAAATTGAGGGGGAGCCAAAGAAAAGTTTCACATAATTCATGATGATAATATTTTCTCCCTACAGAATTTTCAAGTCAAATTTTAATCACCTGGTATTTCAGGGTGCGTTTGGTATGCATACTGGAATCACTATGAGTATGGGTTGTAGATTATGTTGTTTGAATCACACTCCGGTATTTTGAGGTTAGATATTATTCCTTATGATCATGTTTAGTTTGATTTTGGATTCTTTGATATCACAGTCTAACATAAAAAATAACTCATCATCTATTTCTTATATATATAGACAGTCACAATCATATAACTATGGCTATTCATAAAAAGTTGAAAACACAACACAAATACCACCTTTAACTATGGAAAACGAAGACTACATAAGAATGTGAAAATATTGTTTTAACATATATAGCTCAAACCTTCTTTTTATGTCAATGAAAACTTGCAGGTGATTATGAAAGAACAAATCAAGCCTAAACTTATGACTTCTTCCTTCATTGCATAAATCTCCAAACCGAATAGTACATAAACCGATTACTTGATTAGCTCCGGAGATGGCGATGACGAGGTTCCGGTGACCAGTGTACCACCTCTGACGACAGCAGTGTGAGTTTCGGTGACAATAATGCAATACCCCAGAAGCTTATGACTTAAAGACGATAAAAAAACGATACTCATTACTTGATTAGATTAAAAAATGGCATGTTGAGCAAATGAAGATATGAAATAAAGAAAAAAAATTGACTGGGAAGATAATATATAGAGGAGAAAGAAGATACCTGTCAATATTTTATGGTATGGTTTCTATGGTGTTTCTGACATAATTCTGGTTTCAATACCATTCCTCGCATCAACCAAATAGTTGTTTTTAAAAATGATTTCATAGTTTCATTCCATAACCCCAAAGCAAACGGGCCCTCAAAAACTAAGTGAATTGGTATTTAAAATAAGGGAAGAAATGTAATTAAAATGTGATCTTGAAAATAATAAGTGATCTAAACGACTTAAAGTGCTGTTTATACTCTTCGGAAAAGGTTTTATGGTTACGATCTCATACCCAACAACATCTTAATTCACGACGATTCTGAAGTCATAAGGTGGTAAGGTTAGGTATTAGTCCTATGATCTAACCAAAACTGGAGGGATCTACCCAAAGACACTCCATAGTTAGAAATAGCAGTCCTTAGGTATGATTGGAGAGGAATGAGAATATGGGAATAATGCCGACTAAGATTGAGCTAACACTAGAACAATCACAACAAAGTGTTAGTAATGACGTCTTGGTAAGCATTGAAGGGGTTGAGAATGAAAAATAAATGTATGGATAAAGGGTGAAAACAAGAAGCCCTTTCTCCCTTTACTCCTTAGGCAGAAAGAAACCGGGTCATTACATAATCTATCGGTTTTTCAAAGATGATTCTGATATTAAAGAATGACATCATGACCCAGTGATGCAATGCAAACCCTTCCAGCCATTCGAGTTCCTCTAACAGAAACTTTCTCATTTTGTCCATGGAGATACACTACGACTTCTATTGACATTCTCTCACTCGAGTAGTTGATATTGATATAAGTGGCAGTCTGTCAGCCTCCGTAGTACCTAAACTAAAACGCATAGTCGAGTCTTAGAGCCAAGAGAGCAAATAAATAATTCTCATTAGGATACATTCCATTAACAAACACTTGTTGAACACCCATTATGTTCACAAGTGCTAACAGAGTCCTCGCTTATCCTAGTGATTTTGCGCAGAAGTTCTGAGTGATACTTAAGTTATTCACGTGAGTTGAATTCCTGCTTGAGCCAACATCAAACAAGCTCTTGGTAGGTGACTTGCGTGATTCTATATGAATCAAATTTATGTCAATTGGAAAGAAACGATGGTGCGATTCTATGTGAATCAAATTTGTTCTAGTAAAATGAATTGACGGTTTAATCAGAAAGATAGTAACTATCTGATTCACTCATATCATGTTGTCTGCTTTGAGACGTTCCGGTATTGAGAAAAAGCAAGTACGGTGAATCTAATGCATACGCGTTAGAGGATCTAACACTTTGAGCTGGAAACCCTGTCAAGGAGGTTCTTCTAAAATTGAACCTACCTGATCACAGGTACAGTATTTATACTGTAAAACGGTCCTCACGGAACCGTGAGGTTAGCAACCGGAATCTTGAACAAATGAAAAAAGCCGTATTCGTCATACTGCTGTTTATCACTAACTTTAAAATGCAGGTACAAACGACGGTGTTGCAGCCTCATTCCAGCAGAGTCGAATTCACTACCACATGCTCATACTCAAGCTACAAAGACTTACTATAAGCATCAAGATTCAAGAATCAAGAAAGCTCAAGAATTAAATACAAAGACTTTCGCAAACTCTGATATTCAAGATCTTCCTAAAAGTTATCAAGATTATCAAGACAACGATTGTCAAGGGAGATTGTTAGCAAGCTTTCAAGATGATGCATAGTATGAGCATGTTGGTCAAGACACAAGATCGCAAGATGGCAGAGACAACAAGACAAACAAAGAAAAGATTTAAAGATCTCGGAATTAAAGTCAAAGTCAAAAAGAAAAAGCTCAAGATCAAAGATCACACAGCATGAAGGAAGAAGCCTACAACAAAGATAAAGACCAAGAACAAGACTCAAGAACTCAATGTTTAAGCAATCTCAAGAAACCCAAGACCATGTTATGACTGTGAACATGGAAGCTCATAATCTATCAGAAACCAAGCTTTGGGGGAGATTGTTAGCCTCAAAATATCGAGTCAAACAAGGAAGCTCGTTTCAAGGTTCAAGACCTCGCTTCGGGGGAGATTGTTAGCCTCAAAATATTGAGTCGAACAAGGAAGCTCGGTCACTCAACGAGGAAGCTTCGGTCTTTATTTAATATATGTTGTAATAGGCTAGTTACGGGTATCGGGCTCGTTATTTAATCTAATATTGTATACGTTGTGGGCTAAAGCCCAAGTAATCCCGAGCCTGGCCCATTAGCATTAAACCACACGGTCCAAGTGTTGGTATAAATACCCCTCTCAAAGTGTGGAGAGGGTGTTGGTATCATTTGTAACACACACATCTCATGTGAAATCAACCACTCTCTTTTCTTCTCTCTACTTTCTCTCTCTAACCTCTCTTTACATTTCTTCATTTTTCTCTTATCTATTTTTTTTGGTTCAAATGGTGAAGTGAAAGTGTTCTTGGTTTTGGACATTACAACTAACTTTTTAATTCACTCGTGGTTACCCCCAATTGAATAATATGCATTAAGTACTAACACGCAATTTAAGAATATTATATAAATTGTATTTACCCTTATTTTGATAAAGTGTTATGCGTTAACTTTCATTTAGTAGACTAATATTCGAACGTATCTTTTCCAATTAAATGCACCATCATACTTATACTTCAACAACTTGACTTTTAATAAAGGCCAATAATGAAAATTAGATAAAGAGTTAGCATGTGAACATATCTATGGAAAAATCTAACATTCATCCATTCTGAACTATATGCAATCAACATTTCACAAAAACATTACGAAATCAAGAATTAGACACAAAGCTGTGTGCAATCGCACGGTGTTCTAATGCCTGTGAATATTTATATAAGTCAGTCTAATTCAATTAACCAATTAATATTTATAAAAAAACAAGATTATGGCTTATCATCCATGACAAGTATGCATGTAATTGTCATGGATTATTAGACTACAATTAACACAATTAATAAGCCTTAAAAACAATAGATTTGTAACTTGTAAAAATCTTTTCGTTTAAAACACGTAAGTAACCGGCCTAGGTTTTTCTAAAACTTATTTTTAAATACACTTAGGGTGTAAGTTAACAAGTTAAAAACGCCCAGAGGGCATATAAAAAAACGAATTAAAGATAACACTTTTAGGTCAAATTTTATGTTTATTTGGTGTAACCCATGACATCAAACGATGACTCTGATACTACTATTGAGATTTAACAATCATGTATAACCTTTATACTACGAGTACGCAACGGAAGGTGTCCTTTATGGGATCTTGTTTGATGTATAAGAACAAGCAAAAGAACCGCGCGTTGCGGCGGGGCTAATTTTTTCCCGAATAATTTTTTTTTACGTTTCGGGGGGTTTTTTTTTGGCGATGCGTTATGCGGGGCTAATTTTGTAAATTTTTTTGGGGCTAATTTTTTCCCGAATATTTTCTTTTTTTGGGATGGTTTTGTAAATTTTTTTACGGGATTTTTTGTGTAAGGAAATCGTAAATAGTTAAAAGGTGAGGGTCCGTTTTTTATTTTTATTTTTACTTTGGGCCAGATTTTAGGCTATTTTTTGGTTTTTTTTTTTTGGCTAATTTTTTCCCGGATATTTCCTCTTTTTGTATGATTCGGGAATTTTTTTTTGCGTTGGGACGGGTTAATTTTTTCCCGAATATTTTTTTTTTGGACGGTTCGATATCTTTTTATTTGGGCCGATGAATGTAAAAAAGTTGTGAACAATAAAAACTTGACGTGTTTTTTTTGTTAATTTTTTTACGGGATTTTTTGTGTAAGAAAATCGTAAATAGTTAAAAGTTGAGGGACCGTTTTGTATTTTTTTTACTTTGGGCCAGATTTCAGGTTAATTTTGGGCTAGTTTTTTTTTTTTACTTTGGGCCACATTTTATGCGAATTTTAGGCTAGTTTGTCGACAAATGTGTATATTAGTAATAATTTTTTTTATATGGCTTATGTGTTGGGCCTCATGTTTAAAGTGTTTTTTTTTTGCTATATGGGTTTTTTTTAATATAATGGGTTGTACGTTTGTGACCATATCGATTATTTTAAAGTTATTAGGTATCGAAGATGTTTCCGCGGGTATTTTTTTATCTGAATAAATCGGAACTTTTGTAAAAAAAAATTTCCCTCCTACTTTGTGCATACAAATTAAAAAAAAAAACTAAAATCGGGCTGACCCAAAATGGAAGCCCGATACTGTAGCAAATTGGTCCACTGTCAAAACGACAGTGGATTTGTCGCCTATTGTGTTATTTAGTAATTAGCACAAAATAAGCACATATATTTTACTAACCTTACTAAGACAAGCGATTTAGTTCTTGGTTCTTGATCTTGATCTTTAAACGAAACCCCAATGTGATTAAAGTAAATCACCTCTATGTTTGCTCAGACTAAATTATTCGGGAACGGTGAGGGATTTGGTTAAATAAGATTGCACGATTGCCCCATAAGGAGGAAAAATTGAGAGATTGTGGGTTTTGCATGCATATTGTATTTGCATGCGACATACTATATGCATGCGTTATGATTTGTAAATTATCCCACGCATTAGGTTTTTGAGTTAGAATTTGTGTCGTGAGAATTAATGATCCAAAGGGATCATTATATAGTCAAGAAACTTGGTCTCCAAGTTACAATCAAACGCCTAATCAAGTTTGGTAAAAATGACACTAGTCTCCCCTCCCTTTTTCCTTGTTTCGACCGGCCTCAACCAAACCCCTGGGTTTCTTTGTCTTACAAACCCTTACTTATTAATATATCGTTGATTAGTCTAGTTCTAACGTTTCTACGTTATTATATGATTAACGACCGTTTAATTATTTCGTGATTTGATATATTTAATATATTACTATAAATAAATTAATCATATTAATAAACGTTCCCTCGGTGTATACGTGTGTGCTCTCAATAGGCTCACGTATTCTTAGCCGTATGAATACGGATTACGACTTGAGCATTCCCAATAGGTTTGTGTTCGATTAATAAAACCCGCCATTCGGATCTACTAGGGTATCGTGAGTGGTGATGTGGTATATGCGGAAATAGACAAAAACTAATGAGCATGATGCTCATTTTCTCATATTGCTGCTACTTATAATGACTATTTTGTACACCCTTTAGACATGGACGATGATTACATATGAGAGCACACTTGTAAAAAACAATGCTGGTAAAAAACAGTATAGCTTATTGATGTCGGAAAAAAAAAAACCATTTCAGATAGTACTTTCGATGGCATATTTAGACTATGTTTGTTTGTAACAAGGAAATACCAAAAATATATATTTGGAAACTAATTTTACATGACAAAACACATAACAAATTACCAAATTCAAAGAAGCTATAAAGTAGTCCATGAATCTTGTATTATTAAATAAACATTCAACTGTAGACAAATATAAACAAAGTGATCTAAACGAACATGAACTTGAAGGCAGTCTAACTGAGAAAGAAGAAGGCAGGTGCCCTGTTCTTCTTATGTAATCGGCTTTTTCAGATGTTTTCACTGCTTTTTCATTTAGATTCACCTCCGCTTTTGCTCGCTTCTCTTCTGCAATCCTTCTAGCTGAAGCAAGTTTATTGTATATTTCTCTGTGCTCCGAGATTTCAAATCTTTCTGCCGTTCGCATGATAAAAGAATTTTACAAAATCATTTAGGTTACATCATCGCTTGCATACTTCGTTAGACGTCATCTACTTGTATATCATATATCATATGGGCGATGCGCCACTTGTGATCCTTTTTATAAAATATACAAGTTGGGATAATGTATGTGTATGCTCAAGTATCACTGAAATTATATTTCTTATAAGTAGAACAATTTTAGCAGGTTTGAACGTATTCTACTCAGTTGACCCGCTTTCTTCATACCTAAATTGTTCCATTCTGCCCATTTGACCCGTTATTAATAAAATACAACCCAAATCAACCCGCTTTCATATAGATGGGTCCAGTTTTCACCTCTCATGTTATGTGATCATCTACCAGATATTTGACACTATGAAACAGAAAATTGTGGTTTTTCATATTGTGAAGTGAGATAATAGTGATGAAACCCGAGCTTACAGAAACACAAACTACTACTGTATTGTTTAGGGAACATAAATATTAAAAATACCTCCAATCTTTTCATTTCCATTTCGGCTTTCCTTTTTTCATGATTTTCCCATGCTTGTATCTTTACTTCTTCGCGCTTGTACCTACCAACCAACAACACAAAGTTGATAGTATTCAGTTATCAAGTACCGAGATTTGAGGTGTTTGGATCTGTGTTTTCGAAGTGACTATCGTGATTCAAACCAGAGATAGATAAATTTACATCTAACTCTTAATGATTAATTTCACCAACAACTTCGTACATGTTTTTCTTAGAATCTGATTCTTATTACCTTATAATATTTAAAAGGTCGTAATCAGAATCAGTCTTTGCAAACACTATAAATCGATCACTTCACATCACAATAATCAGTTTGAGCGAATACAAATAGTGATTTTCATATAAAGCACAAATTTATTAAAAGGGTCATTGAAAAGTTTTCACCTTGCCATATATTTTGCCCGTTCTGCTTCATCCCACGCCATAGCTCGTGTCTCAAGAGGATTCGCCTTATGATGTTGATCAACCATCTTATTTTCACCCGTATTTTCCCCAGTAACTTCCACCCTTTGACGAGCAAACCTCGTGGTCCCACCAACCTCAACATTATGTCCACCATTCGTCAATGATCTAACCGGAGTTGAAGAACCCGACCCTATAGGACTACGTGCAGCCGGTGTTGTAGCTCTAACCGGTGTAGCGGTTCTTGAAGGCTCTTGACTAGCTATAGGTGTCATTTCAGTTCCCATATCCCTGACACAAATCGACCTAACCATTGTATCATCATAATCAACATTCTTCGTTTCGATACCTTCATAATGTACTATAATCCCGTCACTTGTTTCTCCATCTTCACTACTCGAATACTCTCTTTTAGGCACTTGAGCTATTAGTCTCATATCATCCGCGTTTGAGTTACGCGGTTCATTACTCGAGTGTGACTTATCTCCACCTCTAGACAACTTGACTAGCCATTTTTGGGCATCATCCCATTTTGATGGTGTCGGTTTTCCTAATGCCGTACGGTGACGGTTTTCGAGAGTTGAGACATGATTTAAACAGCCCTTATCCTCAACTGGCCTCATACTTAACTAAGCTACTAATTCACTACCTTTAAATCATATAGTTTTTCAGCAAACTTATTCTAATACATAAACTTATAAACAAGTAGCTAATCACATATCACATATGCACATAAGTTGTTTTGTAAAAAGTACTAAAAGAACAAAAAGTAGCCTCAAAGAAAACAAGTAAAACACATGCAAATATCAAACTAATTAAAAACAACAAATTAGAGATCTTTAAGCTACTATACCACATATATATAGCTTTTAGAAGAATACTACTCAAATGCACATAAGGTAAATCCCTCAAAGAAACAAAACACCAAGCTATGAATATGCACCACAACAAGCTGCAAAAGAGCTAACAAAAAAAGGGTTTATTTGGGTATAGATTCTTGAACTTTTTATAACTATAAAAGTAACAAATTTGCAGAGAATAAAACCTTGAAAGTAGCCATTGCTATTGTATAATAATGACATCTGATCCACCAAACAGTGAGGTAAAAACAAGAAGTTATTTATTGAATTTATGCATCATGGTAAAAAAAAATTAAATAATGGGAAATGTTATATAAGTACAACAGTGAAAATCAAATCTTATGACATAGAAAGTTGTAACTAGCTTTTAATAATAATCACTGGTTCACTACTACCTTCTTTGAATCTTGGGGAGTGTTTTTGATGACATATAGTATGACATTATATACATATATTGTAGTACTAGCTCTGTTCTTCATGTAAGTGATATTGGGTTCAGTAATATATTCACTTATTCACATCTTTTAAATGTTAAAAAAGTATTAAAATGTTGTATTCCACAAGAAAAGGTTGGTTCAACAGGCAATGTTCAGTTGTTTTGTAAAAAACTATCGAGTTCGAATAAGATATATTGTGGTCACAAAATGCATTATGCTTAGTATCTAATCGTAATGCACTTCCCTTTTAAGTACTTCTCCGCCGTGTCACAAATGAGTTTAGAACATGGTCCTTGGAGTTCGACATGTGTGTCTCATGTATTATTTACGTAAATGTGTAAGTCTGATGATAACATTCACATCAAGAGTTTATACAGCCAGTTACTAGAGTAATGTATATATATAGTTGTATTTGCTACAAACCCCAAATATAACAAAGTATAAGGATATTTGGTTTTCATAATATAGTTGTACAGTTGTACTTACAACGGTAACTATTGGGTTATGTGACATTGAAAGACGTACACGTGGACCGTTGCGATTAGTAGGAGTGTCATGTTTTGGGGACCATGTGATCATAAATTATATAGTATGGTTTTCTGAGATATTTCACATGGGGTTGTGACCATTGTTGGAACCAAAAGAATGGTACGTGGGTCTCTTTCTTTAGGGTACGATTCGGTAATACATTACTATAATCTGCAAGTGGATTAGACAGCTTAACTACTTGAAAGATGAACACAAGGCTTAACTTATTTAGATATCTAATTGTATGAGATAGTTTAGTAAGTTTTTGTAACCTAGTTTTGTGCTTCATTTGAGAATTGAAGACCGTAATGTAAACCGGTAAGGTACTTTATGTGTACGTCATATGTGGAGCGGGAGTATTTAACTTAGATATACGCGGTTAACCAAAGTATTCCGTGACCATTTCCAACCCAATTTATAACAACTCTAGACCTCGAGATGTCATAGGACATCATGTGTCTTACTATCTTTTGTTGAAACCTTCATGGGTTTTTTAATTTCTTGAGTCCCGCTTTCTTTAATCGTAAAACGATTATGAAATCTGGATGCCTTTGTTTGTATTGGCTTTGTGACTTTTGTCTGTTGGTAAAATATATTGTTGTCTTAAAAAAAATATTGTTGTCTTTCAAGAAAAAAATTATTCGATTTTAACACACAAGCTATGCATTTTTTATATAGTATCTTAACATTTTAAATTACCATAGTGTGGGAATTTCTTGTTCTGTTGTGTGTATCCTTCTAGTAAGTGAAAACATTAAATTGGGACATGAAATATAGGAGTATTTTTCGCTAGAAGGACCTTGATGGGATGCCATGTCCTACAACTTTTGGGAAGGTCTCATCATAATGCAAATGCCCCTATTTATTTCCATGAAAGAATGAGTAAGAACTATGACTAGTTGGGTAACTTTTTCTTTATTTAATATAGTGGAATAAAAAGTATAAGTAACAACTATATTAGATACCACTAAAATGGCACATATTTGATATTTTATCAAATGGTATGCAGACATGCAATCCCTTATGGTTGAACTTGCTCGACATAGTCTCAGGAAACATTAATTAGGTTGATTTGGCCCAGATGGATTAAAAAAACATAATGTCTAAACCCCGTGCGTGCACGGGCATTAAAACTAGTTATATTGTTATGCAATAATTTTATGGAGGAAATCGAATACCTTTATAAATATATATACGTATAATCATAGAATGCATGGGCTCTAAGTGGACCCAATAATTGATCCAATGTGTCAAGCCCATTTGGCATTTTCTGACGTACATTGTAAAAGCAATGAAGATAATACGCAGCAGGAGGACGTAGTCTTGGATATCGCGCCCTTCATTGCATGCAACCCTTGTGTACGGAGGACGTGCCAGTGTTGGAACTAACTATACGTGGGGGTTGTTAAGTTTGATTGACCTAACGAATGGATTTTCATAAGTTTATACATGCATGGGACTAAATGATCGAGATGCAATTCTAAGCTCACGAATGGGATACAAGCTAGGGTACATTTCTCTTGTTCGCGATCTATAGAGGGGCTTTAGTGTTTGTATGTAGATATTGGAGAGTGTGCAAATAGTCAATGCAGTAACTACAGCCAGCCAAAGTTACAAGTTGTTAGTGTTGGGTTTTTAATCTTTTAACCTTTAAACCACGAGTACGCAGCGGGAGATAATCATGTATAGAACTTATAATTAACAAGATTAGAGATGTGTACCTTTTAGCAATAAACGTTACACAGTCTTGAGTATACGCGTATGTATAACACAACGCGAAACCACTAGGATCAAAGTATGATCCCTCTAAGTCGACACACACAATACGTTCTTAGCAAACAACGAGGTATGCTAGTACTATTAGTGATTTAGCAAAACGATCTCCTTCGTTCTTGATTCAATCAACACACGAACAAAACCACCACGGTTTTGGTATTCGATCGCAAACCGAAACCCTAAAGGGTGTTTGGTTCGATCGCAAGGCAAGGGGACCAAAACCGAAACCCTTTGTGGGTTTTGGGTTTTGGGAATCGGTCGACCAAGGGAGAGAGCACAAGAGAGATTTAGGGTTATTGGTTTTCAAGCATTAGCAAACAATGAACCCAAGACCTCCTTTTATAGCCTTTATGACTTGGCTTGCAAGTCAAGCACTCCCAATCCAAAAAGGAAAGGTTGTTCGGCCGACCTAAAGAAAAGAGGAGGCAAACCACAACTTTCTTTTTCCCATTTTTGCATATTAGTCCTTATATTTAACCTTTAACGACTAACATTCCTTTTGTTAAATATTTAATATATTTAAAGATTGTTTATTAAATCACTATTAATATATTACTTTAATATATTAATCGTTGTTCTACATATTAACGTGTGCATCCTCGTAGGCTCGAATAAATAATCCGGACATATATTATTTATCGTGTTCATAATCCAACAACTCCCACTTTGACATGTATAAATAATATAATAACATTGGTAAGCGTCTAGCAACACGCCAATGCCCCCAGAAAAATCCGAGTGTGGTTTCATAAAGTCACGGACAAAATGATTTATGAATTTATAATCCCTTTGTTTCAGATACCGTGCTAAAAATAGATATGGATCAAGGTCATTCCATTTTTTAACGATTTTATTTATCGTATATGTAACTAATCAAGATTACCGAAAATCAATGAGACATATCTACATGAGTTTTCGGGTACGACCATACACACATCTGATTAATTCTATGAGCGGCCCAGTGGCATCATTCTTCAACTATTGAAGGAACAAATTCTATATTGACTACAAGTGTCAAGTCATCATGCTTCACAATCACTTCTGAAATAGCCCTTATTAGTCACCTTTTTCAAGATAACTTAAACTAGATCAAGAAGGATTATCCACATATGCAAGACCTAATTGCATCTCAAGTCTAAGGATTTTTTAAATAAAATCATTTACAAGATTCACTTAATGACGACGATCCATAAAGTGATAATCTTGTTAGTTGGGGATATCCAATATTCATCTTATGAATATTATGTGAGTTTGGTGGACATTTCTTTTAATATCCAAGATATCACCAATCCTTCAGATTTGTCTTAATTTAACAATATTCCCATATTGTTAACCGGCAACGGATTAATTTAGAATAATAAATATATTATTCATAGATTTAAACATGCAAATATAGGACACAATTTATAATAAAAATAACATAAATACCAAGTATCATTATCATAAAATAAAATTGTTCAAACATCCCTTATCCAAATACCAAAACACAGATCAACATGAAACTACTAGCTAAACGAAGTCCTATGCTCCTAGCATGTTGAGTAAGCTTTCCTTTAGGTAATTATCTGTGTGAACTTTAAGAAGATGTATCTCGCCCAGTTCAATACACTCACGAACATAATGGTATCTTCTGTGATAGTGTTTGGCGCCTTTCTGAACCCTGGTTCGTTGGCAATAAGAAGTGCGGCAGAGTTGTCGCAAAACAACTTAATTGGTTCGTTTATTGTTGGTACTATACCAAGCCTTGAAATAAACTTCATAATTCAAACAGCTTCCATTGCGGCTTCTGAAGCAGTAACATATTCAGCTTCTGTAGCAGACATTGCAGTAGTACTTTGCTTGGAGCTCTTCTAATCCACCGCGCCTCCGTTCATAACGAAAACATATCTTGTCTGAGATTTGATGTCGTCTCTATCAGTCTCAAATCCAACATCACAGTAGCAGTCAACTCTAAGTTCAGCTTTCGGATTTCCACCATACATCAAAAATATATCTTTAGTATTTCTTAAATACTTAAGAATATTTTTCACAACAGTCCAGTGAGGTTCACCAGGATTCTATTGAAAACGGCTTGTTATATTTTACACGAACGCAACATCAGGTCTAGTGCATCCAACCACATACATAATGCATCCCACAGCCGAAGTATAAGGTACATTTTGCATACGCTTCACCTCTTCAGGTGTTGAAGCACCTTGTGTTTTATTCAAGTCAAATCTTTCTTGCATGAGGATATTATCACGTTTGGGATTATCCATTTTATATCTCTTTAAGATCTTATCCATGTAAGCATTTTGACCAAGTTTAGTTAATCGTTTTGACCTATCTCTATAGATCTTGATTCCAAGAATAAATGCCGCTTCCCCCAAATCTTTCATAGCAAAACACTTTCCAAGATAATCTTTCACACTTTGTAAACTTGGAATGTGATTTTCCATGATTATTATGTACTCGACATATTAGATGAGGAATGTAACATTACTCCCACTAGCCTTTTGATACACACATGGCTCATCAAGATTTTGAGCAAAACCAAACTTTTTTATTTCCTTATCAAATCTTTTATTCCGGCTTCTTGATGCTTGCTTAAGACCATAAATGGATCTTTGAAGCTTGCATACTTTTCTGGGATGATTAGGATCAACAAAACCTTCATGTTGTACCATATAAATATCTTCATCAAGATAACCATTTAAGAAGGCAGTTTTGATATCCATTTTTCATATCTCATAATCATAGAACGCCGCTATAGATATGAGACTCTTAATAGCTCTAATGTCAACTACGGGTGACAACGTTTCTTCATAATCAATCCTAAAGGTTTGAGTATAACCCTTTGCCACAAGACGAGCTTTATAAGTGTGTACAATGCCATCCATGTCAGTCTTTTTCTTATAAAGCCACTTACTCCCAACAGTCTTACAATTAGGAGGAAGATCGACCAAGACCCATACCATATTGTCTATCATGGATTATATTTCCGCATTCATAGCATCGAGCCACTTTTTAGATTCTGGATCTAACATAGCAGCTTTATAGCTAGTGGGTTCATTAAGATCCCCTAGACTATGCTCATCCGCCTCTACATTTAGACATAAGCGATTTGGAGCTCGATGTGTCCTTACGGACCTACGAATCGGAATTACTTCCACTTGAGGTGGTTTAAAACCTTCAACCTCCATAGGAATTTGGCTAGTGATTTCAGAAGGTGATGTATCTTCTTTTTGAATTTTTTCAAGATCTACGGCCCTCCCACTGACTTCTTGAGTTATGACACTTTTCTTAAAGAACTCAGCATACCTTGCAACAACAATTTTATTTTCAGGTGCGAAGTAGAAATAGTAACCCTTTGTTTTATTTGGGTATCCTATAAAGATACACTTAACAGATCTTTGTTGGAGTTTGTCAGGCGTATCCCGCTTCACAAGCGCCTCACATCCCCAGACCTTTAAGTAAGACAAGTTTGGAACTTTTCTATACCATAGTTCATACTATGTCTTATCAACCTTCTTAGTTGGAACCATATTAAGAATGCGTGTTGCAGACTCTAGAGCATAATCCCAAAAGGATAACGGCAGAGTTGTAAGATTCATCATAGATCGAACCATGTCTAACAAAGTACAGTTCTCCTTCAGACATTCCATTGTATTTGTGGTGTGTATGGAAGGTAAGCTGTTGACAATTCCACAATCTTTAAGATAATCTTTAAACTCTTTGCCCCTATTATTCACCACCTCGACTGATTGAAGAGCCTTGAATGTCTTCTCGAGGTGATTTTATTTTCCACTTTCATTCTTAACACCTAGTATGTTTCAAGACCCCATGTTGTATGTTATAAGTAATAAACATAATCATAACGACCTCATAACATCCGTGAATGTAATGGAAGTAGCTAGCACCTTGATCTATTGCCACATTCTAAGTGGGACTACAACACATCATTATGTATTATTCCAAGAAGATCACTTGCCCTTTCAGCACGACGCGGAAAGGGTTTTCTTGTCATCTTGCCTGATAAACAAGACATGCATTGATCAAATGACTCATCATCTGTTGATTTTAAAAGCCCTTCATGTTGCATATTTTCAATGTGTTTCTTGCTCATATGAGCAAGACGATTATGTCATAGATAAGTAGAGTCCAACTTATGCTTGGCTCTTTTATTGCTAACGTTACAAATAGAATTAAAATTTGGTACAAGATTATGCATATCAATTTCATAAATACCATTACCAGGAATAACATTAAAATAAAGAACATCATTCTTAGAAACTGAAATTTCATAATTTGTAAAACGATGGACAAATCCATTTTCAACCAAATGATGAACTGAAACAACACCTCTAGTTATAGTAGGTGCATAATGACAATTGTCTAAACAAGTCACTAGGCCATTAGGTAAAACTAAGTCATAACTTCCAACAGCTTCCACGGGTGCACGAACACCATTGCCCATGTACAAGTAGAGTGCTACTTGTTTCAGCTTCCTTTCTCCTCTAAGACCCTATTTTATGTTACAAATATGAGTACCACAACTAGTGTCATACACCCAGGATTTATTAGGGAAAGAAAATAATTCTATTGTGAAGATACCTGAAGAACTAGCAGAGCCAACTTGCTTCTTTTTCTTCAATAACTCAGCAAGGTAAACAGGACAATTACTTTTCCAATGACCCACCTCCTTGCAGTGGTGGCAGGCGTCATCCTTAGCTCGATGCTCTTTAGCAGAAGGTTTAGGGTTTTTAGGCTTAAGGATATAAACTTGTTTATCCTTTCTCTTTCCATTATATTTACCCTTGCCTTTAGCTTTAAGCGATTTCTTATTGGCTTTTTGGATTTTACCACTTCTAATCGCCATTACTTGTGGTGTTTTAGCCTTTTTAGGTAACCTTTTTCATACTCAATAAGCATAGCATGAAGTTCACCAATCATCTTCCCCATGTTATGCATATTGTAATTTCTTACAAATCTAGCAAAATCACTAGTGAGGCAATTCAAGATTAAACCGACACTAAGATCTTATGGTAGCACATAACCAAGACGTTCCAGTTGTTCCACATATCCCTACATCTTAAGGACATATGCCCTAACTGGTTTACCCTCCTCTTGTTTACAAGCATGTAAAGTTTGAATTAGGTCAAACCTCTCCACTCCAGATTGTATTTCAAACATAGATTCAAGCTCCTGAAGCATCGCATAAGGTGCTGAGTTTTCAAACTATTTATGAAGTTTAGGAGTCATACTCCCAAGCATAAGACAAGCAACCTCATTATGAGCATCATATAGTGCATTCCATTGCGCCAACACTTGGGCTTCAAAATTAGCAGGAGGAGCAGGGGGTAAAGGCTGTTTAATAACATGCATTTTTTTCAACTCTCAAGACTAACTTAAGTTGACGAAACCAATCATTGAAGTTAGTACCAGAAAGTTTTTCTCTTTTAAACATCGACCTGAAAGCCGAATGGTTTATGTTTTGAACAGGTTGTGCCATCTACAAAACATAAAAGTTCAAGAGTTTAGTATTTTCGATAATACTCATTGAAGAAAATTAATTACCCATGTTTAATCAAACAAATAATTAATTTTCTAAAGGCTAGGACCCAACTTGACATACCACCATCACATCAGTTGATCTGCTAGTGATGGTGTATTCAAAAGGTAATTAAAGATCAATAATTGCCACTGGTGCAATTGCTAGAACTATTGGACTTACTTTATTACAATAATATACTAGTAAGCATGTTTCATCCCATCTATGCCTCGAATTTAAGGTTTCACCATTAAACCGATTAAGTCGTCCAATCAAAAACTGTGATTATGTAACACTAACGTCTCACGAAAAAGTGTATAATCACCTTGGGATTGCAATCTACATACGTCTCACGCATAGTAAAAAACAACTGCATGTGTTCTTACAAATTGGATGGCAACAAGTTATTTAAAAAGGGTATATGTATACATATATATTTGATGTGGCAAATATGTACGAAGAAGCACACATACATCTTCTTATCATAAATTTTAATAAGAACTTTACTCAATTAAGTTATTTATTACGGTATCACTTATTATAACTTATATTGTTTGTTGTAAAAGTTTATCTCACAGTTGCTACAGTGTTATCTCACAATGCTACATTAACCTTAATTTTTTAATCCACATATATCAAATTTTTAATCCTGCTCATGTGTAGATGTGTAGTAACCTGATTATTTTATTAACCTCATTCATCTTGCCATGACAGGTGTTAACAAAATATGTATTTGGATAGATGATTCATCATCTCCACCTAATAAAACAACCACACACACCTCTAATTTGTCTTCTCTGAACCAGAAAAAAAACACACAAACCAAATAGCGCCGCTTCAATTCGAGATTCAAATCAGACGGTGGATTTGAGATTCGCAAGATCGATATTTAGTTTTCAATTTTGTGAGACAAGTTTATTCTTTGGGTTTTTAGGCAAATATTGATGCCTGTGATTGTGGTCTGGAAGATGTACCGGAGGCAAGAAATCAAGCTGATTATTAAGTACTTTTTTTCAAACCTTTGATTATTTTTTTTTAAATTCCGAGTATTGAATTTTTTTTGTTTTTTTGTTTTGTATTATCAATCCTTTGCAGGTATATGCTTTATAAGTTTTAGATTTTCTTTCCATTTTTGGGGGAAAATTTATTTTGATTATACCTTTAAAACAGTTTTATGTAGGTCATAATCAGTCTAATTTATGGTTTTGGTTTGTTATTGTTAAGATTTGCCGTATAATTATGACAGTGAAAATGTGCCTCAGTTGTTCTACTCTTCTGGAAATGTTCAGTTTGCTTAGGTATGCCAAACTTTTTTTATAAATGTATATATAATTTTATAAAAAAATGGGTTGTCATAGAATGTGTCGTTTTGTAGGTGATTTATAATACGGATAATGAACAAAGTATAGGTTTTGGGTTTGCGACAACGAGTACAAATGAAGAAGATAAGAAAGCCGTGGAGGCATATAATGGATATGTTAGTTTTTTTTATGTTTTCGCGGCTGTTACTTGATTTCTTATTTGTGATCAGTAGCATTATGTTGAGAAAGTGTTTGTTAGGATTTATGTTTTAGTAAGTTAGTACCGACAGTACAAATAGTTAGTACTGTTAGTTATAGTTAGTACCGACAGTATAAAATGTAAGTACTGATCGATTAGTTAGTACCGTTAGAAGAAAATAGTTAGTACCGTTTATGAGATATGTATGAGATATTCTAGGAAAAGATATGTGTTATCTGTTAGCGATTTGTAAGCTTGTGAGAGTTTATCCTTAGTCTATAAAAGGATCTCTCTTAGCATAGTTAGAGATATGACTTCAAGAAATCTCATACAATATCATATCTCAAATAGTTAGTAATCTGTAATTGTTCAAAGCAGATTAATAGAAGTTGTTATTTAGTTATACATTGTTTTTCTTAGTACTTGTGTTAAGATTCCGCATTAACACATAGTATTCATAATCAGTGTTTCTATATAGTCAGTTGTATTTATACATCTTGGCTATCAACCTTAATAGGCTGCAGAGATCTATTCGTTTAGGGACTCACAATGATTAATATAACTAGCTTATAATTAATCATGTGTTTACTTAAAATTATTTGATTAGAAAATGTTTATGCAAATGATTAAGTTTAGATGCAACAGAAAATATTTTTCTTTGATCATTAACTACGTTTAATAATGTCATATTCATACCTTAAGTGATTTGTCATCGTCAAGTAAAATTTTGACTAAATAACTTGTTTACGTAAACTTTTACGTAGTATGGCATTATATTTGTTATTATCAAAACATGAAGATCATTAAATACAAATATCGTTTTTGCGTGAATATTTGTATTAACAACATGGTATCAACTACCAAGTGTCTAGAACTTTTACATATGGACTTGTTTGGTCCATCGGCCGTTCAAAGTTATGGAGGTAACTTTTACACTTTGGTCATTGTCGATGACTACTCAAGATATACTTGGATTAGATTTATAAAACATAAAAATGAAGCTTTTGACCATTTTGAAATTTTAAGTAAAAAGATTCAAGTCTAAAAAGGTTGCCTCATTATTTCAATTCGCACGGATCATTGTCGGGAATTTAATAATGAAGTACAATTTGGAGCATTTTGTGATGCTAATGGTATAACTCAACTTTTCGGCTCCATGTACTCCACAATCAAATGGTGTAGTTGAACGTAAAAACCAAACTTTACAAGAAATGAGTCGAACAATGCTAAATGAACAATGTACCCCTAAATTTTTTTGATGTAATGTCGTCGACACTTCCACCTATATATTAAATAGGATCTTAATTATACCTTTCCTTGGAAAAACTCCTTACGATCTTTTCAAAGGAAAAAATCAATCTCTAGAATATTTCAAAGTGTTTGGTAGTAGATGTTTCATTCTAAATACTAAGGATTATCTTCCCAAATTTGACCCAAAATCTACCGAAGACGTCTTTCTTGGTTATTATCCTAATAGTAAGGATTATATAATTATAAATAAAGAAACCATGAGGATCAAAGAATCTCTAAATATGAGATTCGACGAAAGTCCACCTCCTAAGTCATCACCTTTAGTAGATGATGATATAATTGAAAGTCAAATCATAGAAAATCAAATAAAAAACATAGAAATCAAGGCAAATGAACCATTAAACAAAAAATTGTCAACATCAAAGCATCTAAAGATCATCATATAGATTCGATCATAGGTAATCTAAATGAAAGAACCTTAAGATCTCAAGCCCAAAATCAAAGAAACTTCTTTTGCTTCGTGTCTTTCGTATAACCTAAAAATGTCAAAGAAGCCATACAAGACAAAAGTTGGACTATGGCTATGCAAAAAGAATCAAACCAATTCAAAACCAACGATGTATGGAGTCTTGTCCCTCCTCCTAAAAATCAAACAGTCATTGGTACAAAATGGGTCTTTAAAAACAAATAAGATGAAAATAGTGTCCTATCTAGAAACAAAGCTAGACTTGTGGCACAAGGATACAACCAACAAGAAGGAATAGATTTTGATGAAACCTATGCTCCCGTAGCAAGACTAGAATTTATAAGAATCCTTCTTGCCTATGCTTGTGCACATGACTTTAAGCTCTTTCAAATGGATGTCAAAAGTGATTTCTTAAATGGTTTTATAAACGAAGAAGTCTATGTCTCTCAACCTCCCGGTTTTGTCAATTCATCTAACCATGTTTATAAATAAAACAGGCTTTTATGGTCATAATAAGACAAAGCTTTGTACTATAGCTAATGCCTTTCTCTTGATCATAAGTAACATGGGCTGTTAGATACATTATTTACCAAAAAAAGAGATACTTATCATATTGTCCAAATTTACGTAGGACATATATTCGGATCGACTTTCCTTGTAAAAGACCTTTGCGATGATTTTTCTAAATATGCCGAGTGTTCGAATGAGCATGGTGGGTGAATGAATTTTGCTTGGTTAAAATTAAGAATAGAAAGATGATCTTTTTCAACCAATCAAAATACATTAAAGAAATGCTCAAGAAATTTAGTCTAGAAGACTCCAAACCCAAACTATATTTATCGAAACCAATCATCGGGACGAAGATGAGGGAATTGTTGTCGAATCAAATATGTGGAAGATTGGTAGTCTCCTCTACCTAATGACTAGTCGGCCGGCATCATGTTTAGTGTTTGTCTATGCGTCTGTTTTCAAGAAGATCCTAAAATGTCACACCTTGAATCGGTAAAAAAGATTTTAGTACAATAGGGAACAAAAACTTAGGATATGGTATCTAAAGGAAGGGTGTTGAATTAGCATATAGATGTTTCGTTGAATTTTGATTGCAGGAGACTATGTCGATGCAAAAGCACAAGCGGTTGTGTTGCACATTCTGGGATGTTGCCTTACATCATGGTCTTAGAAACAAACGCTAGCCATGTCCACCATAAGCGAGTAGTTTTTGTCAGACAGTTGCACATGCTTTGGATGAAACACGTTGTTGTACGAATAAATCTAGATGAATACGTCCTTTGTGAAATAAAGGTGCCATCGTCCTAGTAAAACCCGTTTCATTATCGCACAAACACATAGAAATGAATATTCTTCCCATGATTGAATATTGTAGTAGGGAAGAAGTGAAGAAGTTGCGCTATTGGTGACAAAGATTAAATTGTCGTTATGAAAAGAATTGATTGGAAGAATTGATTCTACTTTTGAGTCCTAACATTCTCTAAGTACGAAATAAATGCTGAGTGGGTTTCATCATAGAATGACCAACGTTCATGGTTTACAATATGAAACATTTGAACAAATCTGCTCATGTTGTGTATTAAATTATCAAGATTTAAAGTGGTAGAGGTTGTATTGTAAAGAAGTATGGATACGGATATTGGAGGAGATTGTGGTCAAGAGAACAGATTAGAAGGAGTACACGTTTGCAGAGGCTGACTTTCCAAGGTTGAACCAAAACGACATTGAAGATTTGTATCTTCTTAAGATTTAGGACAAGATACTTAAATTAATACGGCGTGTGAATTTTATTGATTAATGTTACAATCTACATCCGAATGAATTTAGTGATCAAAAAATAAGAGTTGAGGATGCACAGTTGGGAGTTGAAAGCTATCAGAAAAAGCTCAATCTGATAAAACCACAATTCATGGTTGAATGTTTCCATAAAGATGTTATACTCCATGAGTCATCCCAGAGGAGTTTTGTACCTAGGGAATAAAAAGGAGAAGATGATGATGAGAGCTGATGAAATACACAAGTTCAGTGATGGAACTCTTAACAAGGTCTATGAAGAGCTAAAAGTATTGTTGAGGGACAACATATTAGGATTTGGAAATGAAGGGATGAAAAGACTCGCGAGATGTGGACAGAAGGATAAGAAAGGAAAAATCGATTTGGAAAAGATTACGAAGACGTAAAGAAAAGATCAAAATAATGAGATATGCTTAAGTGCTTTGTTGGTTAGGGAGAGATTGCGGTAGATACAATCTTTTAGTTAGAATTGAGTGACCATCTTAGGGTGAGTTGTAGGAATTCTAAAGAGTGGTATACTGCCTGTTATTTATCATTTTAATTCGTTGTTTCATAGTTTTCGTTACTATTTTTATTGGTATCCACATGCCTTATGAGAAGTTGTAACGCTCTTTTCTCCCCTTTTTTTCTCAGCTTGCGTGTGAGTGAAAACTAGTGTAGAACAAGTGCTACTCTAGGGGGCAGAGCTAAGTAGTGGTTCTAGGGTGTCTTTTTAAACTAGGCTCGTGGTTATGCTAACCAGCGAGTAATTGCTAGGTGGTGGTGCGCTACGGCTGATAGGTATATGTGACAACTGAAAATTTTCCAGGTTAATATTTAACTATTAACTTGAAACATTTTACTTTGAACATATGAGTACTTGAATTAACATATAACCGTTAGGTTATCTCGCGTATTGTGAAACAACTTTGAACGTATATACTAAGTTTAGTCTACATGTAACTAGTACATTATCATCCTCGTGAACATGATTTACAAATCATTTGCATACAGTTTTACAAATTTTACGTAAATCATTCAAGTATTTCATTACATTTCATGCTACCCGACACTTCACCACCTTTCTTACATATACATACTTATACTAAATATTTTCAAAATTTAAAATCTCCCTCACCCTCACCCCTTAAGAGGTCGGCCCTCCCTACCTAACACCCCCAAAGAAAAAAATCAAACATTTATTTTCCGAGTTATATATCCCATGCTACACCAAATTGTATTTAAAGTTAAAGCATGCACCAACATGTGTTTTGTCCTCTCAAACTAGCCCTATTTTCCTCTTCTTTGTCCAAATCACACGGCTCAAAAATAAAAAAAGATTTTTGTTTTTCTGTTGTGATTAAAATTCACGAATCAATTCTCTCAGAAAGACGCAAAAAATATTTTCATTTATTTTAGTTTGAGTTTTAAATTAAAAAAAATAAAAGTATTGTCATTTTGAGGAGGGGAGAGAATATAATAATAGTTGGTTTTTGATGCATAAATGTTTAAATGATGTGTACGTATATGCAAACTTTATTTTATCATCATATCGAGTTAGTGTAAAAGAAGAATTATCGAAAACATTGGTTTTATATCATTAAGTTGAACAGAAAAGAAAAATAAGTTGAGGGGAAGTTTTCGTCTAAACACCAAACTACATAAAATAGATAATTCAAACGCCTCATTATTCAAATCAAACGGTATAAACAAACGCTCAGCCTTTTATCAAATTCAAACGCACGGTTTGAATTGATTCAAGAACAAGAAAACCCTTTAAGTTTTTTGCAAGAATTCACAGGTACTGTCTTTTCTTTGTTATGTTTAATACTTTAATTCGAATTGTGAATATGGTTTACCTTTTTAAGTGTTGCGTTTGATATATGTTATGAGTTTATAATAATATTGGTTTATGCGTTAATGAACATCATCCAATCAGTTTTTTTATTGGTTTGATTTAGGGCTGTGTATACGATTGATTTAGGGTTTTGTATGCGATTCTTTTGATGTTTTTCCTATGCGTTCAATTTGATGTTCAAAGAGTTGTTTTAGATTAGGCGTCGATATTGGTTTGATGATAAAAGGATAACAATTGGGGTTTTAGATTATGTGTCGTTAACTGCTTGTATGTCCTACTTTTTGTATGTGTTACTTTTTGTTTGAGAAAAATTAGGTTTTTTTTTAATGATATATTGTTTATAAATGTTTTTGATGATGTTGTTGATTCTGTTTATTAAAATGACTAACATATTTTGTTTCAGGTGGTTTTCTCATGGAGTCTAAAACGGGTTTGGTAGAGAAGGCAAAAGAAGCATGTAGATCCAAGAATTACTACCTAGCAAAGTCGTATGTGGATGAGGCAGTTTTGAGGGGTGTTCGATATTCAAAGTTTTTACAAAAAGTCATAGAAATTAAACAGATTGAATTGACGGGTGAAAATGAACCGAATTACTACAGTCTTAGGCGTGGAAAGAACAGCCACTCAAGATGAAATCGAAAGAGCCCACAAATTTCTTAGGAATCTGGTGCACCCAGACAAATCTCAGGGATTTTTTTTGGCGGAAGAGGTTTATAGGCTGGTTGAGCGTGCAAAGGATACGTTGCTTGAGTCAAGGGCTGATTATGATCACGAGATAGCTGCAGCGTCAAGACCCAGCAAGCCTCCAGAAGAAACAAAACAACCACAATCTGTCGCACAGTTCTTCTACAAAGCTCCCGAAAAATCAACCCACTTCTCTGAGGTATCAGTCTTCTCCAACAATTCACCCCCTCCCTCCCCAGTAGTAAACCACGACTCTTCCCCTGCCCCTTCTCGTAGATTCACCTATGAGAGTCACCATCAAAAATCTTCCAAACCCTCCCAAACAATTAACTCTCAACACAAACATCGATCTGCGAGTGATCGCCGCTATAAGGCAACCAGCGACATTAAAAACTATCCATTTAAACCCTCCGGTAGTCATCACTACTCTCCATACTCTAAACTTTCCCCCACCATTCTGTCTTCCAAACCCTCCCCACCCATTCTATCTTCCAAACCCTCCCAAATAACCAACTCTGAACACAAACATCCATCTGCGACTGTGAGTGATCGCCGCTATAAAGGCGACCAGCTACACATTTAAACCCTCCGGTAGTCATCACCACTCTAAACCGTCCCCCACCAATGTATCTTCCAAAACCTCAGTTCCATCTTCTACTAAATTGAAAAAGGCAAATACCAGAGCAAGAAAATTAACCTTTGATGATGATGATTACATTCAGTTTTGTTGATTCAGATGACAATATCAGAAATATAACTGTTTGATTCCATTTAGTATAAGTCTACACTGAAAATTTTCCTGTAACTTTCACATATAGCCTGATCATAAATTCATAATTCCAAATTGTGTTTTGAGAGATTAGATGGAGATTAATTGTAATTGTAGCCGAAGCCTATACTAAAAGCTCATGTAAGCTTTGTCTACTCAACTCAAGGTTGTGTCGAATTTTGTATACATACATATTGTAAAATGTTTGCATGTTATCATTTTAATCAGGAGCATACACTTTTCAAAGTGTTATGAACTTGCTCAATTGAATAATTTAGTTGTGTGACGAATTACTATATCAGTGTTTAGGCTATGATTAATAGCTTATAGGAAACAGATTCTATAAGCCCTTGTTAATGTATCCTCTGCATGTGATGAATCGGGCTATGGCTATCTTTCAAATAAATAATCAGAGTCTGTGTTCCCCTGTCCTATTCTAATTGTTGTGTTAGATTTACCAAAAAAAAAGTAGAAAAAAGCAGGTTTTGGACACACCCAACCTTCTATCGCGGGTTAGAAATACATTGCATATAATTTTAGGACTTGGTGTAGCAGTAGGTTGATAGCAGAAATCTTGCTAACAAAGTTTGAACATTTATTGATTGTGCCACCTGAACTTGTTTTGTGTTGGGGAGCAGTTTCTTGGATAGCCTGCTGATATGCCTTGCATCTTCGAATATGTGAACTAAAAAACTGTTCATACGTCATCTTTGTTATTTTCTATTTTCGTTGTCGGTCGTCACTTATCAATTAATTGAAAGTGTACATGCTGATATCATGACCTTAGCTTCTGTCACATGTGTTTGGAAAACGGTTTTCCTGCTTTCTTACACAAACCCCCTCGGGTGTCCGATCTGGGAGATCACAAGAGCAAGAAAAAAACATAGAGAACCTTTTGCACCCTAAACTAATATATTGATTCTTTTTGTAACATAACTTCATATATGGTTTTATATATATTAAATCTTGATGCTTAAAGTACTGATTGCTCATGAGATATTATAAAAATCTGAAAATGATCATGAAATGCTGAATTACATAAATTGTGTGTTAGCTTTCTCATTTGTTGCAATGATTATTGTATATGTCATTGTTGATCTAGACTTATAATAGCATCTCCTTCTGTCCTATGCAGATGAATATATAAATTAGATTATGGGTCACAATAAGCTAAATAAAAACTTCATAAAGCAGCAGTGGTGGTTGTGGCATCTTTGATGTAGTGGGTTGGAGTCGGAGTGTGTCGAGTATTGTGAGCGAGGGTGTGGATTCGAGGGGCTGGGTAACTGTTGGAGTCTGGCAAAGCACTTAGGTTGATATATATGTATTTGAGCTATTGTTAAAGTGCTGAGAGTGCTGTGTTTAATGTGTTTGTAGCTTTTGTGGTTGTAGAGTTAACATTTATCGTGCTCAAGAAGATTTGAGGACTAAGGGGTGTCTAGTGTATGTTGTCGCTTCATGTATATAGAGCTAGAGGTCGGGAGTCCTAGATACTCGAATTCTTTAGTTGATCCATGATGCTTATATGTAGTATTTGTTTGTTTTGGTCTTTGTGCCTAGTTCTGGTTGTGCGCAACGCGCGTCTGTCGCTGTTTTGTTTTGATTCCATCTGATCGGTGAGGGGAGGATCGGTATTCAGTATAGGGGTGGATCCGCAGTGGGTTGTGCAGAGGAGGGAGTATGGCTGCATCTATAGGGAGGTCGTCTTTATGAGCGGGTCTATGAAAGTGTACTATACCTAATGGCGTGGCTTTTGGGGGCAGATCTAAAGTCGCGGCAGGATGTGAGGATTGGTGTTGCGCGGATGTGCGCCATTTTGATCTGATGATCTGGTTGTGTGCGCGACAGACCCTACCGCTCGGAGAGAGGGGCATGTCGGTGAGAGGGTGGGAGATGTAACCTTTGCGCGTTGTAAGGTGGGGGGGTATGAGAGCCTTCTATTAGTTAAAGATTATTCACAAATCCCTGCTCACACGCTCGTTGTAATGATTACTATAGGAAGATTCTCTTTAATAATCTACAGACACATCGCACAGAGACTCAACCACCCCCCCGTACACCACCCCCCCCCCCAACCCACCACAACCAACCACCCACTCACACCACCTCCTCTCCAAACAAACATTAGGGTTCATATTCAACCTCAAGCATCACGGACACCAACAGATTTGATTAGACCCTCGCCGTGTCACCTACGCTCCTTCTAGTAACTATCCGCCATGGAATTGTCTCCCAACCCTACTAACACTCCTCCTCCATACGCGCTATCTTAACCAGTACCATCTTCTCCTGTAATAGCACTACTCACAACTCGAATGCATGTTCATGGCACCCGTGCACTTTTAATCTATCCATCCTTATGAATCATGTGTTCATTTTGAGATGTAACCAATAGTCTCCAAATACTACTATGTATCCCCCAAACCCCCTCACTATATCGAGACACCATTCACTATACAATGACAATAAAAATATCTTCAGCGCCCCTCCAACGCGTACTGCGTTCGCCTGAGAGTAGCTCCATAAATGTACTAGTGAACTCATGCCCATCATCTCGCTACGCCACCCCATCGATATACCGACTGCCACCCCTATCGCGGGTCATCGACCGCGCTCCGAGCGCCCCGCAACATAGTAGATAATCGACATACATAAGATGTCAGACAGATCGTCTATGTCTTCTCTTTATATCGCGTCTAACCTCGCTCTGTCACATGCCATCAACTTAATCCGACTGAAAGGCTCTATCACAGAATCCTGCCACCCATGCCACAGCCGCGCTCCTGCACTCACTATGTTGTTACACGGTCAGGCTTCCATTCTCATGCCAACCTGGCGATGCGATTCGCTTGACGATCATTGTGAACGGAGTGACCTAAGAGATGGTTTGCCGAATAATCACAAACCACGAGCATCTCTCCTAGCTTGGTCTCCAAGTTACAATACAACACCTCATATGGTTTTACTAGAAACGACACTCTGCATATATTTTGCCCATAAAAAGTCATGGGTTCGAAAAAGTAGCAAGAACGATAAAAGCATTGCTAATCTGTGAATCATGCAAAATAGTTTTGAATTATATCAGTATTAAAGTAAAACAACCTCTAAAGTCCAAAATGGTTAGATTATAACTGATCCATTAAGCTGATCCACAAAAAAAGCCTCAAATCTGAGTAGTTTCTGGTTAGACATCGTGTTTCTAAATGTAGATTTTGTCTTCAATTTACCAGTAAAACAGCTTTACTAGCTCTTTTTACATATACAACAATACCATATGACGTTAAAAGATTCTTATAAATCAAGATTAGCTTTGTGGGTTTTAGTTAGACCAAAATGTACCACACTTTTAACTTTTCCCATATACAACTTACTTTACTTTTCTCACTCTCTCACTCAAAATCTTCGTGTAACGGTATGTAACATCTTTACAGATTGATATGTTTAACCGTGCAGCTTTTGAACGCTTAATTATTTTTAACTGCATAAAATAAAACTCCGTATCGGCTGATTGACATATCCTCCTACATTTGACAACTTTTATTTCATTATCTGTATAATGTGTTTGGCACGGTATTTTTTTTTTTTTTGCAGCTACGACATAACAATGCTGCAACAGTTTTATGTCATTTCACAATTCACAGCTACAAATAAAATTTATATGTGTTTATGAAGCTGAGGTTAAAAATATGAAATCAAAGTAGTTATGATGGGGTGAGTGGGGGAGAAAAATAAGGAAAAGAAAAAAATGAGACTAATAAGCATTATATAGTCATTACCTTCAAAATGTTAAGGAATGGTAGATTACCCAATAGTGGGTAATGATTGATTATATTATAGTAAACCAAGCATCATTAATCATGATCTTTGTCATTCCTCACCCCTTAATACTCCTAACCAAGCACACCCTAAATTTTGTATTAATCTTTGTTAGACTTAAGGTTTTAATCATTATTAATTTATGTTTATTTTTTATTAATTTCAAGTATTTATTTAATGTTTTAATTAAATACTTTTTAATCTTTTAAGGGTAAAAGCCATAGAATACTAACGTACTTTCTGAAATTTACCACAATGAACCATTTACTTTTTTATTACCGATATCACCAATGTACTTTTAAATTATTTTTCAACTTGAACAAAACGTTTGTACCGTTAGTTATTATGTGACAACGTTAGTCAATTTAGCTAACGATCGTTTGAGGAAGTTTCAAAAATCGTCCCTGTGGTTTTAATATATTTTTCTTTTTTTCGAAAATTTTTTCTTTCGAACAATTTTTTTCGAAAAAAAAAATTTCGAAATTTTTTTATCTAAACTTCTTTTTCCTCGAAAATTTTTTATGTTTCGATTTTTTTTTCGAAAATTTTTACACATTTTTATAAAAAATTTTGAAATTTTTTTTTTTTTCGAAAATTTTTTGAAAAAATTTCGAAAATTTTTACAAATTTTTTCGAAAATATATATTTTTTTCGAACATTTTTTTTGAAAAAAAATTTTGAAATTTTTTTTCTAAACTTCTTTTTTTCGTAAATTTTTTATGTGTATAAATTTTTTTTCGAATTTTTATTATAAAATTTTTTTATGTGTATAAAAATATCGAGAAAATTTTTATAATAAAAATTCGAAAAAAAATTTATACACATAAAAAATTTACGAAAAAAAGAAGTTTAGAAAAAAAAATTCAAAATTTTTTTTCAAAAAAAATGTTCGAAAAAAATATATATTTTCGAAAAAATTTGTAAAAATTTTCGAAAAAAAAAAAAAAAATTCAAATTTTTTTATAAAAATGTGTAAAAATTTTCGAAAAAAAATCGAAACATAAAAAATTTTCGAGGAAAAAGAAGTTTAGATAAAAAAATTTCGAAATTTTTTTTTTCGAAAAAAATTGTTCGAAAGAAAAAATTTTCGAAAAAAAGAAAAATATATTAAAACCACAGGGACGATTTTTGAAACTTCCTCAAACGATCGTTAGCTAAATTGACTAACGTTGTCACATAATAACTAACGGTACAAACGTTTTGTTCAAGTTGAAAAATAATTTGAAAGTACATTGGTGATATCGGTAATAAAAAAGTAAATGGTTCATTGTGGTAAATTTCAAAAAGTACGTTGGTATTCTATGGCTTTTACCCATCTTTTAATCTATATCTTTATTTAGTTTAAATATGCTTAAATTTTAGAAAATTTTGAATATGTCGTCTGTCATTATTTCATTTAATGCTAGTTACAAATTTAAGGTTTACTGTGTGCATTTCATCATCGTGGGTCGGTGAATTAGTATAACTTCCAGCCATCATTGTTTTAGCTTTAGATTTCATCGACTAATGTCTCCAATTTTATAATTGTATTTTTTTACTTTTATTTTCAAAAATTTATACATTTTGTTTTAAGACGGAAATGCAGATATGCTCATTGTGGTTTGCAAAAATTGCAGACTTACTCCCCAACTTCACAAAAGTGCAGGCGGCCTCTCCAGATTGAAACTTCCATTGCACTCGTGCTCCCTGACAGGGACCATTTATGCAACACTTTTGTTTTACTTTTGTGCAGAAATAGTCCCTGTCAGGGAGCACGAGTGCAATGAAAGTTTCAATCTGGGGAGGCCGCCTGCACTTTCGTGAAGTTGGGGAGTAAGTCCGCAATTTTTGCAAACCACATAGAGCATATTTGCATTTTTCTCTTGTTTTTAATTGTACGAAAATTTCCTCATCTTTAATTTGTTATTAGCTTTACACGTCAGTCTTTGGTTTGTGTTGTCTTTGTTAACAAGATTTAGATTATTTTTTTATAAATGCCTTTTGAAATCAAATTTTAGTCGCTTCAACAGTTTTTATTTTTATTTTTATTTTGCAACGTTTTAATATAATTAGATGATTGGTGGTTAAGTATAACCTTTGGTAATAATGGAGCTTAAGGATGAGGTATTGGAGCTTATGTGACGGGTTTCATCTCACTATTATTATGTCTTCACCTCTTTACTCTCACATGGTTATCTCTAATCCTTTACTTTTTATTATTTTTAGTATGCTAATTATTATTGCTATGTTTGTTAGTTTTAGAATTAGTTTTGTTTTGTTTCGCATTATGGAGTAGATTGTTGTTACTTGCTTAGACTTTTGTAGTTTTTAATGTTGGGATTACAAAGAAAGTGGTTTGGAAATTAGTTGTTATTTTTAGTTAGTAATTTGATTTGGGTTTTGTTCATACGAAATTAGTTGTGAAATATTTTCTAAACAAAAATACGTTTTAACTAGATCCAAAAAAAGGACACTGCCGTGGTTTTAGAAATTAAAAATGTTTCAAGTTTAAAAAGTAATTTCTCAATTAAGGACGTTTGAATTAGACTATAATAATATAAAAAGATGACACTCAACTTATAGTATTTGTTTATATCGCTTTGTCATTCCGTTGGGTGAGTTTGAGTTATGCACCCGTATACCGGCTCGTTTTGATTAAAAACTCAAAATTATCGACTAGTCAAACTACTAAATTCAAATAACGACTAGATTCACAACGTTAAAAGCTACCATATCTAAGCAAAGTATTTTATTTATCTTTATTTGTCTTTTACTTTATTATTAATAATCTTGAAAATCAAAAACCAAAACCATTTTGACTACTAAGCATCAAATGAAACTTGACAACGTGTCTCAAATTCACCACTCCTTTAGAAAGATAACCCGGGAGATCAATACTTACCGCGGTACTTAGGTATTTAGGTCCGTATAGTCTTTCCATTTTTATAAATATTTTTGGTGGTAAAACGAAAACATCACTCACCTACTATATTATATATACAAAATACTCAGAATTTTACAACTCATGATTCAATAAAGAAATAATGACCAAACAAGATGAATACATAACCCACTTTATGAAACCGATCCAGAATTTAAAGGTTTACGAAAACAAACATCAACGCAGGGCACACTAACTTCTTGTACACTACGCGACCAAATCAAAGTACATGCGCACTTATGTGTCACATCCTCACTAGTCACAAACCCTCGCCCGCACGATGCATTTGATTTTGGGTGGTTTGTTTTCGTGTTTGATTTTGAATATTAATTCAATGCATTTATTATGGTGCATCTATTGTGGATGTTATTAACACACATCATAAACAACTCTTAATCATTACACTAACATTTATCATTTTTTATGATACTTAACAACTCAAGTACTTAGCTGTTTACCATCATTTATGATATGTAACAACATAATATACATTTATGATACATAGCAACTCAAGTACTCAACTAATATCATTTTCGTTTCAAGTTTATCACCATTTTATTTATGGTATACAACTTCAAGCTTTCTCTCAAGAATTTATCATCATTTTAGTTTTAATTTTCCCTTAAATAAAGCGGGAAAATGTTCATTCGAAACCAAAATTCCATTCCACTTTCCAAAAAATTATTCCTTTCCTTCTTCCTTCATCTTGATCAACTCTTTTTCTTTATTATTTCTTCATCCATTCTTTTTTTCCGCCATTTTTCGTCATCTACGATCTACTTATCTCTAACTAAAATCCATCATTCAAGTTTATCTCCTTTTAGATCATTTTCGGTGGTTCCAAAGATTTTTCTAAGGTATGTTCAAAAATTGCATGTATAATTTCATAAAGGTTTTTATTTTTTAGGTAATTAATTGAATTACCTAAAAAATAGAAACCTTTATGAAATTATACATGCAATTTTTGAGATTGTACCTTAGAAAAATCTTTGGAACCATTGAAAATGATCTAAAAGGAGATAAACTTGAATGATGGATTTTAGTTGGAGATAGGTAGATCGTAGATGAAGAAAAATGACGAAAAGAAAGAACGGATGAAGAAATAATAAAGAAAAAGAGTTGACCAAGATGAAGGAAGAAGGAGAAGAATAATTTTTTGTAAGATGAAGGAAGAAGGAGAAGAATAATTTTTTGTACAGTGAAAAAGATTTTTGGTTCCGAATGAACATTTTCCCGCTTTATTTAAAGAGAAAATTAAAACTAAAATGATGATAAATTGTCTAGTGAAAGCTTCAAGTCGTATACCTTAAATAAAATGGTGATAAACTTGAAACGAAGATGATATTAGTTGAGTACTTGAGTTGTTGTGTATCATAAATGTTGAGTAGGTATGTATCATAAATATATATTAAGTTGTTATGTATCATAAATGATGGTAAATAGTTGAGTACTTGAGTTGTTGAGTATCATAAAAAATGATAAATGTTAGTGTAATGATTCAGAGTTGTTTATGATGTGTGTTAATAACATCACAATAGATGCACCATAATAAATGTGTTGAATTAATATTCAGAATCAAATACGAAAACAAACAACAACCCAAAATCAAATGCAGCGTGCGGGCGAGGGTTTGTGACTAGTGAGGGTGTGACACATAACTGCGCATGTACTTGGCTTTGGTCGCGTAGTGCACAAGAAGTTAGTGTGCCTTGCGCCGATGTTTGTTTTCGTAAACCTCTAAATTTTGGATTGGTTTCATAAAGTGGGTTATGTATTCGTCTTGTTTGGTAATTATTTTTTTATTGAATCATGAGTTGTAAAATTTTAGTACTTTGTATATATATAATATAGTAGAAGGTGAGGTTTGTCTATATTGATAAATCAAGTGATTCTACAACGGTTATATACAACAGCAAGAAGCTCAAACTTCACATACGCGTAAACATACACACGAAACTCTTCAACTGAATCTTATAAATATATATATATACATATGTATATATACGTATGTGTGTGTGTGTGTGTGTGTGTGTGTGTGTATATATATATATATATATATATAAAGTATCTTTGGCAATGACATCAACAACAAAATTAATTTACTAATAATTAAATATATTTTTTATATTTCGTATTGTTTTTAATATAACTTTTTCTTATGTGTCCATATGTTTTTAAACAAACCATAGCACTTGCCAATAGTATCGGTAAAGGTTTGATTAATGCCAATATGAAACGAAAATGGCAGAGTTGGAGCCAAAAATAATAATAAATGGCTGAGTGGAAGCTCGAGTCTTATGCTTTAAAAAATGATGACAAATATGAAACGAAAATGATAGTTAAGTGCTTGAGTTGTTGTGTATCTTAAATGTTGAGTTGGTATGTATCATAAATGATGATAGATAGTTGAATTGTTGAGTATCATAATGACGATAAATGTGTGTATATTTGATGATTCAGAGTTGTTTGTGATGCTTGTTAATGACAACCAAATAATGCACCATAATAAATGCATTGAATTAATATTCAAAATCAAACAAGAAAACAAACAACAATCCAAATCAAATGCAACGTGTGGGTGAGGGTTTGTCACTAGTGAGTAGGCGACATATAGGTGCGCATGCACTTTAATTTGCGCGTAGTGCGCCGAAAGTTAGCGTGCCCTGCGCGATGTCTCTTTTCAAAAACCTCTATATTTTGGATTGGTTTATTGTTTTTTTATTAAATCATGAGGTGTAAAATACTTTGTTTATATAACAAGGTTTTGTTACCTGCGCTTCGTTGCGGCGCGATGTGTTTGTTTTGTTATCTGCGCTTCGCCGCGATGCGGTTTATTTATCCTTATTTGCGACAGTGGTTTGACAGATATGTTGTTTGGTTGCAGTCATAAGCCTAGAATTATACAGATAACTGTGTCAATGGTAAAAGTTTCTGAACAACTTGCAACACATCATAATACAATATAACACATCATAACAATGCGTAGCAATTCTTATGTAGCAAGTTTGTGCATATACATGTACCAAAGACCATCGTAAAACAATTTACAACACATTATAATACAATATAGCACATCATAACAATTCGTAGCAATTCTTATGTAGCAACACACCAAGTTTTACTTAAGTTAGATATCATATAGCATCCTATATCTTGATGCCCATGCTGACCAAAGAAAAAGAAACAAATAGAAAGCCAAGTACATCAATAATTAATATTTAGCTTAGTTGTATTATAACTCACACATACCCAGTCATACCCAAATGGATTCACACTTAAAACATATTAAGGCATAATCCCTGAGTTATATCACATCAGAAATAAAGTTTTCATATTAAGATCAAAAGTTGAGTAAAAAATAGACCAAAATTCAATTTAAAAAAAATTGTTGGAGTACAAAAACAATTGACTTTATGAGATAAAAGTTTGGGTACTCTTATGGAGTCCCCTGTTCCACTTGTATAGATAACGAAAAAAAGATTTAGCAAAAAATGCAAAAAATAATCTGAGCAATAAATGAGTTCTTAGAAAACTATGCAATACAACAAACCAAGAGTGGACTGTGTAGATCATGCATATTTATTAAGCTAAAAGAAAATGGAAACTTGTTTATCCCAAATGTACCACTCATACTCCCTTGGAGCATAGCGTTTGGAGCCTTGGCGGGTTCAGAGTCGGCTTATGTACCCACTTTTTCTAGGCAGTAGTGTGCAACCTTGTTTACCGTCTATCCAGTAGCATTTTACACCACCTTACATCTCCATACGAAAAATCTACATGTAGGTAGAAGGTATACTTGTTACCGAGGTTACCCATACTCTAGTTTCCAAAAGCCACGCTTGCTGAAAATAAGATAACTCTTTATGAAATAATATTAACATTAAAAAAATCACACGTAATAGATTGCTGGAAAAATAATCATCAATGAGACACAATTATCACCCGATAATGAAGCAATGCACACAAAGTCACAGCTCATTAACTATGATAGTGTTAGGTTAAGGTTTAAAAAAGCCTTACGGCTTCATGGGCGCTTTTGGCACCTTTTCCTAAAGTGATGGGGGCATTTTTGCTCATCATCTATTATTGATGGGCTCTTATTGGCACTTGTAAAAAACTAAATAGACTCTTATTGGCACTTGTGAAAAATTATATGGGCTACCGGGCGCATCTTTTTTATTTAATAGTTATTTTCTTGCCCGTCACTTCTTCCAGCTTTCAAACATGTATTATTATTTTTGATTTATACGTTTTTTACGCTTTCGCACGTTTGCGCACGTTTTCGTTCTTTTTTACGTTTTCATCCGTTTTGTTACGTTCTCGTCAGTAATTTTACATTTTCGTCATTTTTTTTACGTTTTCGTCAGTTATTTTACGTTTTCGTCTGTTTTTTACGTCTTCGTCCGGTTTTTACGTTTTCGTCTGTTTTTCACGTTTTTTACGTTTTGGTCCTTTTTTTACGTTTTCGTCTGTTAATTTACATTTTCGTCTGTTAATTTACGTTTTCATCGTTATTTTACGTTTTCGTCAGTTATTTTACGTTTTCGTCTGTTTTTTACGTCTTCGTCCGGTTTTTACGTTTTCGTCTGTTTTTTCACGTTTTTTTCCGTTTTTTACGTTTTAGTCCTTTTTTTACGTTTTCGTCTGTTAATTTACATTTTCGTCTGTTAATTTACGTTTTCATCGTTATTTTACGTTTTCGTCCGTTTTGTTACGTTCTCGTCAGTTATTTTACGTTTTCGTCCTTTTTTTTACGTTTTCGTCCATTATTTTACGTTTTCGTCTGTTTTTTACGTTTTCGTCTGTTAATTTACGTTTTTGTCTGTTAATTTACGTTTTCATCATTTTTTACGTTTTTGTCTGTTTTTTTACATTTCCGTCAGTTTTTTACGTTTTCATCTGTTTATTTACGTTTCCGCCAGTTTTTTTACGTTTTCGCCAGTTTTTTACGTTTTCGTCGGTTTTTATTACGTTTTCCTCTGTTTTTTTACGTTTTTGTTTGTTTTATTACCTTTGCGTTCTTTTCTTACGTTTTCGTTTTTTTTATACAATTTCGTCCGATTTCGTCCAATTTTGTAAATTTTCGTCTGTTTTTTACGTTTTTTTCTGTTTTTTTACGTTTTCGTCTGTTTTTTCACTTTTTCGCCTGCTTTCTTACGTATTCGTCTGTTTCTTACGTTTTCGTAAGTTTTTTTACGTTATCGTACTTTTACGGATGAAAACTTGAAAATCGGACGAAAACGTAAAAAACGTGCGAAAACGTAAAAAAACGAACGAAAACGTAAAAAACAACGTACGAAAACGTAAAAAAAACAGACGAAAACGTAAAAATCCAGAGGAAAATGTAAAAAACATACGAAAACGTTAAAAAACAGACGAAACGTAAAAAAAACAAGTGAAAACGTAAAAAAACGGACGAAAACGTAAAAAAGAGAATCGTAAAAAAAGGGTAGAAAACGTCTGTAAATGTACAAAAACGTCAATAAAACCATTAAATAAATAAGATTCGCCCGATAGCCTATTTATCCCATCAGTGCCCATTTTGGCCCGTGCCCGTTTTAGCCCGTGTCCGTTTCGGTGCCCGTTTTGCCGCCTCTAACTACACTTCTACCGCTGCTGCAAAGATTGTTCAAGTGGTCAGAGTGAATGGTATTCAGAAGTTAGTTCAGTACTTGCCAGACAGTAAAAGTAAAGCCCAGATCAGTATTTTTACTGCCAAGCTTGCTAAGAACGCGGGCAAATACACCGTAGCTAAAGGCTTTAAACATATTCCTGGTTTGTACTCTCTTCCATCTTTGAGCTTCAATCAACACTAAAGATGACCAAATAACTATAAATGACGCACAATGTTGCCTAATCCCGAAAGACAGTCAATAATAGTTTAAGAGTTGCACGAAAGAAGTGTATACAATAGAGACAGTGACTTTATAATATATTATGGTCGCAAATGATTTCAACATACACCTAGAAATACTAATCTCAGTAGAAATTTTATAAATATTGCACTTGAGGAAAATAATGGAATTTGCTTTTTAGTGACACTAAACCTTATTTGAATG